>WFAB01003958.1:5000-10856 GCA_018977245.1 Lethenteron camtschaticum
TACGCTACCTCTGGTCTTCATGGCCTCTCTCTCCATGTTCTCCCAGCAGCTGCCGCTCTCTGCAGCACTTTCTCTTTCGGTCGTCGTCAGCTCCATGCTGCCCTCCTCGTCGCCCCCTGGGCCGTGTGAAGGGAGGCCCTCCCGGGCTGCGGCTCCGCTCGGCTCAGCACTGGCGCTGGCGTTGAGTGCGTGCAGCTTCTTCCGACCCTTCGGTCTCTTGGCCCGTCCCGTGGCGGACGAGGGGATGTTTTTTGGAGGCACGAAAACGCCCGGCACCCACCTGGCGCCCGCGGCGCCCAGCAAAGTTAGGTCCGGCTGCTGCACCCCCTCCGTCGCCTCTGCCAGCGGCACGCTACCTCTGGCCTTCATGGCCTCTCTCTCCATGTTCTCCCCGCAGCTGCCGCTCTCTGCAGCACTTTCCCCCTCGGTCGCCGTCAGCTCCATGCTCCCTTCCTCGTCACCCATTGGGCCGTGTGAAGGGAGGCCCTCCCGGGCTGCAGCTCCGCTCAGCTCAGCACTGGCGCTGGCGGTGGTCGACGGTTCTTCTCCTCCCGATGCCGGGACGGGCGGAGCCGGGCTCGGCGACCGCGCTCTCGGCGCCACCACGTCCGCCGGGTTCGCGCCGCTGGTGGTCTCCAATACCTTTCCCTCTGTCTCCACTGGGCAGCCGGCTGGCTGGCTGACCGTCTGTCCGACGTCGCCAGCTATGGCCGCCCTCTTCGGCTGGCCGTTTTCACGCTTGCCCATTCTCCTCTTTTTCCTCGCGCTCCTAACAGCGGCGGACTTTCCACCGTTGTTGTCATTCTCATCAACAGGTGCCGGCTCTCCACACTCCGGTGCAGTGTCGGCGTCTCCCTGCTGCTGCTGCTGCCGCTGCTGCTGTTGTTGCTGCGGCAGCTGTTGCTGAGCCTCTTGCCGCGGCGGCGGCAGCGGGGGGGGGCTCTCTCTCCCGCTGCTGCTGCTGTTGGTCCTGCCGCCGCTGTTGTTGCTCCTGCTGCGGCGACGCCTGCTGCAGGTGCTCCCGCTGCAGCAGCTGCTGCTGCTGGCCCTGCAGCTGCTGCTGCTGGCCCTGCGGCTGCTGCTGCTGCTGCTGTCGCTCCTGTTGCAGCGACGCCCGCTGTGGGTGCTCCCGATGCTTCTGCTTCTGCGCCTCATGCTGCTCACGCTGCTGCCGCTGCTGTTGTTGTTGCTGCAGCATCGGTGTTGTCTCCTTCGTTGCAGCTCCACTCCGCTTCGTTCCGGTGGAGCAGTTTTTCTTCAGGTGCCCGGCACCACCACACGCGTAGCAGCGTGGCTCGGCCGTGGCCAGGTATATTGTATGGACGCGGCCGCCAGTGGTACGTTTGATGGCCACGTCCAGTTCGGTACACCCACTCTTGAGCACGAGGAACACCTGTCGTTGGCCTGACAGGACGTGCCTCAGTTCCTTCCTTTGCGTTCTTATGTGCAGCAGAACAATGGGCGAAACCACAACGCCGTAGCGTTGCAGCTCCACCCTTAGCTCTGCGTTCGTGAGGTATGGTGGTGCGCCGGAGACGGTCACTCGAACAGCCGGTGTAGAGAGCGGGCTGCACTGCACGAGCCGCCCCCCCTCCCCTCCGACGCAGAGCCCGGTCTCGACGACACGCGCCGCCACCTCCACCGTGGCCACGTAGATCACGTAGCCCCGGTTCTCCCTCTGTATTACTCGGATGGCTGCCGGCCCGGTGTACGCCGCCACCGCCTCAGCGACGTCGTCAAGCGGCGTCCCCAGCGGAGGGAAGCAGCGAAACCCGTGCCGATCTGTGAGGGCTTCCATGCTGCCAGGCTGAGCCATGGTGCTTGCATGGCAGCAGCGCAGTGGTAGCGAAAATTAATCGTTAAAAAAATAAAAGTGATAAAAAAAAGTAATCACCCCCACACAAAACAAGCACACAACAACACACAACCACGCAAACTACCAGCCCAACAGGTGAACAAACAAAAACAACGACCACATAAAACGACAAACACACCAACCACACCACACCGACCACACCACACCAACCAGCCTACGAAACAAACAAAGGAAAAAGGACGATCGAACAGAAAAGACGACAGACAATCGAACACCCACGCACACAATCAAGCAAGCAAACACACGAACCAAAAACCGACAAACAAAACGAACACCAGTGGTGTTACACCAGGTGATAAAAAACACGAGGCAGATAAACAACCAAACAAGCAGACAAACAAAACAGCCACACATACAAACGCACAGACCAGACAACCACACACACGCACAGACAGGCACACACACGCGCAGGCCAAACACACAGACGAAACCACACACGACCGAACCAACAAGTAAAACCATACGAAAACGCACAATCAGATACACATACAAATAACCAAAACGACAGATAAACGAACAAACGCACGCGCAAGCAAACACACAAAACAAAACACTCACCAGACAGGCAAGGAGGACGAACACACGCGGTGTTAAACCAGGTACAAAGCACCAGGCCAACACACAACGCGACCAACCAAGCAGACAAACAAGCAGAACAAACGCACAGACAATCACACAGACCAGACACACACACAACAACAACAGTAGTAATGAAGAACTGCTACTATAGCAGGCTGATGTGCGGGGAGAAAGACGCAGAAAAAGAAATAGCGTTTTTTCCCCAGTTCACCTCTCTCTAGCCCAGGCTCAGGCTCACACCTGAGCCCAGGCCCCCATCCACACCAACGTTAGGGCAGGAGCTCAGGTGAAACGCAGCCACACCCGACGGTGGTGAGAGAGAGAGAGAGTGAGAGAGTGAGTGAGAGAGTGAGAGAGTGAAAGAGTGAGAGAGTGAGAGAGTGAGTGAGTGAGAGAGTGAGAGAGTGAGTGAGAGAGTGAGAGAGTGAGAGAGTGAGTGAGAGAGTGAGAGAGTGAGTGAGAGAGTGAGAGAGTGAGAGAGTGAGAGAGTGAGTGAGAGAGTGAGTGAGAGAGTGAGAGAGTGAGAGAGTGAGGAGTGAGAGAGTGAGTGAGAGAGTGAGTGAGAGAGTGAGTGAGGAGTGAGAGAGTGAGAGAGTGAGTGAGTGAGAGAGTGAGAGAGTGAGAGAGTGAGAGAGTGAGTGAGTGAGAGAGTGAGTGAGAGAGTGAGAGAGTGAGAGAGTGAGTGAGAGAGTGAGAGAGTGAGTGAGTGAGTGAGAGAGTGAGAGAGTGAGAGAGTGAGAGAGTGAGAGAGTGAGAGAGAGAGTGAGTGAGAGAGTGAGTGAGAGAGTGAGTGAGAGAGTGAGAGAGTGAGAGAGTGAGTGAGTGAGAGAGTGAGTGAGAGAGTGAGTGAGAGAGTGAGTGAGAGAGTGAGTGAGGAGTGAGAGAGTGAGAGAGTGAGTGAGTGAGAGAGTGAGAGAGTGAGGAGTGAGAGAGTGAGAGAGGAGTGAGAGAGTGGAGTGAGGAGAGAGTGAGAGAGTGAGAGAGTGAGTGAGAGAGTGAGTGAGGAGTGAGAGAGTGAGTGAGAGAGTGAGAGAGTGAGAGTGAGGAGTGAGGAGTGAGGAGTGAGTGAGTGAGAGGAGTGAGAGAGTGAGTGAGAGAGTGAGTGGAGTGAGAGAGTGAGGAGTGAGTGAGAGAGTGAGTGAGAGAGTGAGAGAGTGAGTGAGAGAGTGAGTGAGAGAGTGAGAGAGTGAGAGAGTGAGTGAGAGGGAGTGAGAGAGTGAGTGAGAGAGTGAGGAGTGAGGAGTGAGAGAGTGAGTGAGAGAGTGAGTGAGAGAGTGAGTGAGAGAGTGAGAGAGTGAGTGAGCGAGTGAGAGAGTGAGAGAGTGAAAGGTGAGAGAGTGAGAGAGTGAGTGAGAGAGTGGAGGTGAGAGAGTGAAGAGTGAGAGGTGAGAGAGTGGAGAGTGAGTGAGAGAGTGGAGAGGAGTGAGTGAGGAGGAGTGAAAGAGTGAGAGAGTGAGAGAGTGAGTGAGAGAGTGAGTGAGAGAGTGAGAGAGGAGTGAGTGAGTGAGAGTGAGAGAGTGAGAGAGAGAGTGAGAGAGAGAGTGAGAGAGTGTGTGAGAGAGGATGACCTTCTCACACACTCACCACTCACACACTCACCACACTCACCACTCACACACTCCCCACTCACACTCACCACCACCACTCACCACACTCACCCCCCACACCCTCACCACCACCACTCACCAGGATGACCTTCTCGCACTCTCACCCACTCACCACTCACACACTCACCCACTCACCCACTCACCACTCACACCCACTCACCACCCGCTCACCACCCGCTCACCACCACCACTCACCAGGATGAGCTTCTCACGCACTCACCACTCACCACTCACACACTCACCACTCACACACTCCCCACTCACACTCACCCCACTCACACTCACCACCACCACTCACCACACTCACCCCCCACACCCTCACCACCACCACTCACCAGGATGACCTTCTCGCACTCTCACCCACTCACCACTCACACACTCACCCACTCACCCACTCACCACTCACACCCACTCACCACCCGCTCACCACCCGCTCACCACCACCACTCACCAGGATGAGCTTCTCACGCAGGTGCGCCGTGTGATCCACAGACACCTGCAGCTCCCTGCTCAGCTGGGCGTTGGCCTCGTGCAGACTCCGGTTTCGCTCCAGCACCGACTGCACGCTGGCGGCCTGTCCCTCACCACCGCTGATGATGGTGCCAACACGAGGGGGGGGGGCATGGGGGGGGTGGGGGAACGTCAGAAGAGACCCATAGAGATACACAGAGACCCATAAAGACCCATAAAGATACACAGAGACCCATAAAGACCCATAGAGATACACAGAGACACAAAGACCCATAGAGATACAGAACCACACAGAGACCCATAGATACACACAGAGACCCATATAGATACACAGAGACCCACAGAGACCCACAGAGACACACAGAGACCCATAGATACACACAGAGACCCATAAAGATACACAGAGACCCATAAAGATACACAGAGACCCATAAAGACCCATAGAGAAACACAGAGACCCATAGAGAAACACAGAGACCCATAGATACACAGAGACCCATAGAGATACACAGAGACCCACAGAGACCCATAGATACACACATAGACCCATAGAGACACACAGAGACCCATAAAGACCCATAGAGACACACAGAGACCTGTAGATACACAGAGATACACACAGAGAGACACAGAGAGACACAGAGAGACACACAGAACACAGAGAGACACACAGAGACACAGAGAGACACAGAGAGACACAGAGAGACACACAGAGAGACACACAGAGAGACACACAGAGAGACACACAGAGACACACCAGAGAGACACAGAGAGACACAGGAGAGACACAGAGAGACACAGGAGGAGACACACAGAGACACACAGAGAGACACAGAGGAGACACACAGAGAGACACAGAGAGACACACAGGAGAGACCACAGAGAGACACAGAGACAGAGAGAGAGACACAGAGACACAGAGAGACACACCAGAGACACACAGAGACACAGAGAGACACACAGAGAGACACACAGGAGACACACCAGAGAGACACACAGAGAGACACAGAGAGAAAAAAAAAACACAGAGACACACAGAGAGACACAGAGAACACAGAGAGACACAGAGAGACACACAGAGAGACACAAGAGAGACACACAGAGACACACAGAGAGACACCAGAGACACACAGAGAACAAGAACACAGAAGACACACAGAGACACACAGAGAGACACAGAGAGAGACACCAGAGAGACACACAGAGACACACAGAGAGCACACAGAGGAGACACAGAGACCACACAGAGAGACACAGAGAGACACACAGAGAGGAACACAGGAGAGACACAGAGAACACAGAGACACACACACAGAGAGACAC
>WFAB01003959.1:0-10833 GCA_018977245.1 Lethenteron camtschaticum
ACTAGGCTCTAAGGAAAGCTGTCTCGGGTGTGGACCAATCAACTTCAAGGACCATGTGAGACTTAACTGTCTGGACCATCCTTCAAGGGATAAGGCTGTCTCGGGTGTGGACCAATCAACTTCAAGGACCATGTGAGACTAGGCTCTAAGGAAAGCTGTCTCGGGTGTGGACCAATCAACTTCAAGGACCATGTGAGACTAGGCTCTAAGGAAAGCTGTCTCGGGTGTGGACCAATCAACTTCAAGGACCATGTGAGACTAGGCTCTAAGGAAAGCTGTCTCGGGTGTGGACCAATCAACTTCAAGGACCATGTGAGACTAGGCTCTAAGGAAAGCTGTCTCGGGTGTGGACCAATCAACTTCAAGGACCATGTGAGACTGGGCTCTAAGGAAAGCTGTCTCGGGTGTGGACCAATCAACTTCAAGGACCATGTGAGACTAGGCTCTAAGGAAAGCTGTCTCGGGTGTGGACCAATCAACTTCAAGGACCATGTGAGACTAGGCTCTAAGGAAAGCTGTCTCGGGTGTGGACCAATCAACTTCAAGGACCATGTGAGACTGGGCTCTAAGGAAAGCTGTCTCGGGTGTGGACCAATCAACTTCAAGGACCATGTGAGACTAGGCTCTAAGGAAAGCTGTCTCGGGTGTGGACCAATCAACTTCAAGGACAGTGCATACATTATCAGAGTTGTGTGTTTTTGACGCTACAAATGGAGAGTTTGAGGCCTAGTTCTAGGCTTTAGGCCTAGCTGTAGGCTTTAGGCCGCTGTGAGTTAACTTTTAATTTAAATGTTTTAATTAAAAGCTATCTCAGGGAATTAGAAGGGAATGTTACACTTGTTTAGCCAGGAAAGCCTCGCTGAGTCTAAAGGTTTTTGTAGGGTCCTGCCAAGTGTTTGCAGTAGGGGGCGATGTTGCGACACCGAATCGGACATCGGACGGACGGACAGACGATATAATCTATTGTAGGCTGCTCCACTTTGTTCCTACCAGTAAAAGCAAGGTATATATTTATCCAGTCGAAGATGTATTTTAGTCACTTCTGGTTTCAATTCAGCTCCCTTCCCTCTATAATTTCACTTATCCTCAGCCTTTCCCAAATCAAGGGTCGTAAATCCTGACTGAGAGTGGGTCAAATACTTATATCCCTCATTAAAATGCAAATCAATTTATAAAAAATGTTGACACGCGTTTTTTTCTGGATTTTTTTTGTTGTTGTGATTCTGTCTCTCACTGTTCAAATAAACCTACCATTAAAATTATATAAACTGATCGTTTCTTTGTCAGTGGCCAAACGTACAAGATCAGCAGGGGATCAAATACTTTTTTTCCTCACTGTAGCATATCGTGAAATCTAGAGCCAAATCAACAATTTTAAGCCCCATTTTCATTCGCAGTGACCCAGAATTAATAAAGTTGGACTACATTAATTTCGGAAGATTTTGGCTGTAGAACAGTGTAACCACAGCTACACACAGACGCAAAGATACACACAGATACACATAGACACAGAGACACACACAGATACTCACAGACACAGAGACACACACAGAGACACACACAGATACAGAGACACACACAGATACACACAGAGACACAAACAGATACAGAGACACACACAGATACACACAGATACACACAGATACACACAGACACAGAGACACACACAGACACACACAGATACACACAGATACACACAGACACAGAGATACACACAGACACACACAGACACAGAGACACACACAGACACACACAGACACAGAGATACACACAGATACACACAGACACAGAGATACACACAGACACAGCTACACACAGACACAGAGACACACACAGATACACACAGACACAGAGACACACACAGATACACACAGACACAGAGACACACACAGATACACACAGACACAGAGATACACACAGATACACACAGACACAGAGATACACACAGACACAGCTACAAACAGACACAGAGACACACACAGATACACACAGACACAGAGACACACACAGATACACACAGACACAGAGACACACACAGATACACACAGACACAGAGATACACACAGACACACACAGTACACACACCGTACACACATACAGTACACATACAGTACACACACAGTACACACACAATACACACACACACACAGTACACACACAGTACACACACACAGTTCACACACAGTACACACACACAGTACACACACAATACACACACACAGTACACACACAGTACACACAGTGCACACACACAGTACACACACACAGTACACACACAGTACACACACCGTACTCACAGTACACACACACAGTACACAAACAATGCACACACAGTACACACAGCACACACACAATACACACACACAGACACACACAATACACACACACAGTACACACACAGTACACACAATACACACAGTACACACACAGCACACACCGTACACACACACCAACAGCACACACAGTACACACACACAGTACACACACAGTGCACACACACAGTACACACACACAGACACATAGACACAGTACACACAGTACACACACACAGTACACACACAGTGCACACACACAGTACACACACACAGACACATAGACACAGTACACACAGTACACACACACAGTACACACACAATACACACACAGTACACACACAGTACACACACAATACACACACAGTACACACACAAAGTACACACACACAGTACACACACACAGACACATAGACACAGTACACACAGTACACACACACAGTGCACACACACAGTACACACACACAGACACATAGACACAGTACACACAGTACACACACACAGTACACACACAATACACACACAGTACACACACAGTACACACACAATACACACACAGTACACACACAAAGTACACACACACAGTACACACACAGTACACACACAAAGTACACACACAGTACACACACACACAGTACACACACACAGTACACACACACAGTACACACACAATACACACACACAGTACACACACACAGTGCACACACACAGTACACACACAGTACACACAAAGTACACACACAGTACACACACAGTACACACACACAGTACACACACACAGTGCACACACACAGTACACACACAGTACACACAAAGTACACACACAATACACACACAGTACACACACACAGTACACACACACAGTGCACACACACAGTACACACACAGTACACACACAATACACACACAAAGTACACACAAAGTACACACACACAGTGCACACACACAGTACACACACAGTACACACAAAGTAACACACACAGTACACACACAGTACACACACAGTACACACACACACAGTACACACACACAGTACACACACAGTACACACACACAGTACACACACAAAGTACACACACAGTACACACACAGTACACACACAGTTCACACACAGTACACACACAGTACACACACTACACACACACAGTGCACACACACTACACACACACAGTACACACAGTACAGACACAGTACCCACACACAGTACACACACAGTACACACACAATACACACACAGTACACACAGCACACACACAATACACACACACAGTACACACACAATACACACACAATACACACACAGTCCACACAGCACACACACAATACACACACACAGACACACACAATACACACACACAGTACACACACAGTACAAACAATACACACAGTACACACACAGCACACACAGTACACACACACCAACAGCACACACAGTACACACACACAGTACACACACAGTGCACACACACAGACACATAGACACAGTACACACAGTACACACACACAATACACACACAATACACACACAGTACACACACAGTAAACACACAGTACACACAGTACACACACACACATACAGTACACACACAGTACACACACACAGTACACACACACACAGTACACACAGTACACACACACAGTACACACACAATACACACACACAGTACACACACACAGTACACACACACACAGTACACGCACAATACACACACACAGACACACACAATACACACACAGTACACACACAGTACACACACAGTACACACACAGTACACGCACACAGTACACACACACAGTACACACAGTACACACACAGTACACACACACAGTACACACACACACAGTACACGCACACAGTACACACACACAGTACACACACAGCACACACAGTACACACACACAGTACACACACAGTACACACACACACAGTACACACAGTACACACACACAGTACACACACAATACACACACAGTACACACACACACAGTACACACACAGTACACACACACAGTACACACACACAGTACACACACACAGACACATAGACACAGTACACACACACAGTACACACACACAGTACACACACACAGTACACACACAATACACATACATACACACACAGTACACACACACAGTACACACACAAAGTACACACACAGTACACACACAGTACACACACAAGTACACACACACAGTACACACACAGTACACACACACAGTACACACACAGTACACACACACAGTACACACACAGTAACACACACAGTACACACACACAGTACACACACAGTACACACACAGTACACCACACAGTACACACACAACACCACCACAGTACACACACACAGTACACACAGTACACACACAGTACACACACAGTACACACACAGTACACACACACATTACACACACACAGTACACACAGTACACACACAGTACACACACAGTACACACAGTACACACACAGTACACACACACAGTACACACACACAGTACACACACAGTACACACACACAGTACACACACACAGTACACACACACAGTACACACACAGTACACACACACAGTACACACACACAATACACACACACAGTACACACACACAATACACACACACAGTACACACACAACACACACACACAGTACACACACACACACAGTACACACACAATACACACACCATACACACACAGTACACACACAGTACACACACACAGTACACACAGACACAGTACACACACACAACACACATACAGTACACACACAGTACACACACACAGTACACACACACAGTCCACACAGTACACACACAATACATACACACAGTAAACACACAATACACACACACAGTACACACACAGTACACACACACAGACACATAGACACAGTACACACACACAGTACACACACAATACACACACACAGTACACACGCACAGTACACACACACACACACAGAACACAAACACAATACACACACACAGTGACACACACAACACACACACACACGGTACACACACAACACACACACACACAGTACGCACACACAGTACACACACACAGTACACACACAATACACACACAGACACACACACAGACACACACAGTACACACACACAGTACACACACAATACACACAACACACACACAATACACACACCATACACACACAGTACACACACAGACACAGTATACAAACAGTACACACACACAGCACACACACACAGTGACACACACACAGTACACACACAGACACAGTACACACACACAGTACACACACACAGTACACACACACACACAACACACACAATACACACACACAGTACACACACACACAACACACACACAATACACACACACACAGTGACACACTCACACAGTACACACACAGACACAGTATACACACAGTACACACACACAGCACACACACAGCACACTGTTTGATCTGGCCCATGCCTTCCAATCACTCCAGCCCAACTCGGACATTGAAGTCACCCAACAGGATGATTGTCTCCCTGAGAGGGTCACTTTAGCCAGCATCTGTGACAGGAGGTCATAAAAAGTATAACTCGTAAAAACAACGTTTTTCACTCTTAATCCTTTATATGCGTGGCGGCTAGAGTCCTCTCGTTCTCTGGCTTGAGATGGCTGCCACCTATGGGTCAGATGATTGTCTGCCAGTATTAAGCAATTGGTAATTAAATATTTTATTTGTTTTCCCTAAAAAGTCTAAAATTTTGGAAAAAATTTTCACGATCATTAATTGTCACGCACAACGAGTCTGTGTGCAAAATGTCAGCTCGATTGTATCACGGGAAGTGGGTTAAAAAACGACCGAAAGGTTTGCACGGTCGTAAGCAAGCAAGCAAGTGAACTTAATATAAAGGATTTAAAAACCATCTGACTCATAGGCCTTGCCAGGAATCCCCTTAACGGGATGTTCGTCTTCGGTGGGGGCATAAAGAAGCCACCACCACCACCACCATTCCCCTCGTATCTTGGTGATGGTGAGGCTACTCTTTGGTTCTTTCGATAAAGTGACGTATCAAGAGAAAGTGATCAATTAAATACTAGCATACGACGTTTCGAATGCAACACGAGGAAATCATCATCATCATCATCAGGTATAAATGAAATAGAAACACAAATCTAGTATAGAAATGATAAAATAATAAAAATAAAACATAATAAAATAAGTATTTTATTATTTTATCAAAATATTTATTTCATTATGTTTAATTTTAATATTTTATTATTTCCATTCTACGTGATGACTTTACCGAAAGAACCAAGAAGATGAATCCCTGCAGTCACGAAAGCTTTAAATCGAAATTTAAATCTAGTGTACTTAGAAATGTAATGTAATACAACAGAGAGTCGGATAACATAACAGTCAACACCCTACCTGTACACTACTACACTACACTATACACTACTACACTATACACTACTACACTACACACTACTACACTATACACTACTATACACTACACACTACACTACACTATACACTACTACACTACACTATACACTACTACACTACTACACTACACTATACACTACACACTACACTATACACTACACTATACACTACTACACTACACTATACACTACACTACACACTACTACACTACTACACTATACACTACACTATACACTACACTATACACTACACTATACACTACACTATACACTACACTACACACTACACTATACACTACTACACTATACACTACACTACACTATACACTACACTACACACTACACTACTACACTATACACTACAATACACTACTACACTACACTATACACTACTACACTACACTATACACTACAATACACTACTACACTACACTATACACTACACTATACATTACACTATACACTACTACACTACACACTACACTACACTACTACACTACACTATACACTACTACACTATACACTACACTATACACTACTACAACAGAGAGTCGGATAACATCACAGTCAACACCCTACCTGGTTGATTACGTTCTTCCTGAGAATGCTACATTTGAGAGAGAGATCAAACACAGAACCAGAGACATGTAGACAGACATATAAGTAGAGACAGATACCACAGAGATGCATGTGGTTTCTCTGTGTGCCTATGTACGTGTCTCTCTCTCTATGTTTTGCAGATGAATTTAACCCGTTTCAATTAATAAATGTCAGTAAAAGACCCAACCTAAATAAGTATAACCCGTAAAAACAAAGTTTTTCACTCTAAATCCTTTATATGCGTGGCGGCTAGAGTCCTCTCGTCCTCTGGCTTGAGATGGCTGCCACCTATGGGTCAGATGATTGTCTGCCACCATTAAGCAATTGGTAATTAAATATTTTATTTGTTTTCCCTAAAAAGTCTAAAATTTTGGAAAAAAAATTCACGAACATTAATTGTCACGCACAACGAGTCTGTGTGCAAAATGTCAGCTCGATTGGATCACGGGAAGTGGGTTAAAAAACGACCGAAAGATTTGCACGGTCCTAAGCAAGCAAGCAAGCAAGTGAACTTAATATAAAGGATTTAAAAACCATCTGACTCATAGGCCTTGCCAGGAATCCCCTTAACGGGATGTTCGTCTTCGGTGGGGGCATAAAGAAGCCACCACCACCACCACCATTCCCCTCGTATCTTGGTGATGGTGAGGCTACTCTTTGGTTCTTTCGATAAAGTGACGTATCAAGAGAAAGTGATCAATTAAATACTAGCATACGACGTTTCGAATGCAACACGAGGAAATCATCATCATCATCATCAGGTATAAATGAAATAGAAACACAAATCTAGTAGACTTAGAAATTCTAGAGTTGAAGCTTTCGTGACTTGCAAGGATTCATATTCTTAGGTTTTTTTTTCGGTAAAGTCACCGTGTAAGTAAAAAAATAAAAAAATAAAAAATAAAAATCACGACGCAAGCTTGTGGTGCCTCCGAAACGTCGAGATTTTTATTTTATTAATTTTAATTTTTTTACCTACGTGACTTTACCGAAAAAACCTAAGAATACTTAGAAATGTAATACAACAGAGAGTCGGATAACATAACAGTCAACACCTTACCTATATACACACTATACACTACACTATACACTACACTATAACTACACATACACTACACTATACACTACACTACACTATACACTACACTATACACTACTACACTATACACTACTACACTATACACTACTACACTATACACTACTACACTATACACTACTACACTATACACTACTACACTATACACTACTACACTATACACTACTACACTATACACTACTACACTATACACTACTACACTATACACTACTACACTATACACTACTACACTATACACTACTACACTACACTACTACACTATACACTACACTATACACTACACTATACACTACTACACTACACTATACACTACACTATACACTACACTATACACTACTACACTACACTACTACACTACACTATACACTACACTATACACTACTACACTATACACTACTACACTATACACTACTACACTACACTATACACTACACTATACACTACTACACTATACACTACTACACTATACACTACTACACTATACACTACTACACTATACACTACACTATACACTACTACACTACACTACTACACTATACACTACACTATACACTACTACACTATACACTATACACTATACACTACTACACTACACTATACACTACACTATACACTACTACACTACACTACTACACCACTATACACTACACTATACACTACTACACTATACACTACTACACTATACACTACACTATACACTAACTATACACTACAACACTACACTATACACTACACTATACACTACACTATACACTACACTATACACTACTAACACTATACACTACTACACTATACACTACTACACTACACTATACACTACACTATACACTACTACACACTACACTATACACTATACACTACACACTATACACTACTACACTATACACTACTACACTATACACTATACACTACACTATACACTACTACACATACACTATACACTATACACTACTACACTATACACTACTACACTATACACTATACACTACACTATACACTACACTATACACTACTACACTACACTATACACTACACTATACACTACTACACACTACACTATACACTACACTATACACTACACTATACACTACTACACACTACACTATACACACTACAACTATACACTACACTATACACTACTACACTATACACTACACTATACACTACACTATACACTACTACACTACACTATACACACTACACTATACACTACTACACTATACACTACTACACTATACACTATACACATACATACACTATACACTACTACACTAACACTACACTATACACTACACTATACACTATACACTACACTATACACACTACACTATACACTACTACACTATACACTACTACACTATACACTACTACACTATACACTACTACATACTACACTATACACTACTACACACTACACTATACACTACTACACTATACACTACTACACTATACACTACTACACTATACACTACTACACTAACACACTACACTATACACTACACTACACTAACACTACTACACTACACTATACACTACACTATACACTACACTACACTATACACTACTACACTATACACTATACACTACACTATACACTACTACACCTATACACTACTACACTATACCACTACTACACTACCACTATACACTACACTATACACTACTACACTACTACACTATACACTACTACACTATCATAACACCTATACCCTACTACACTACTACTACCACTACACTATACACTACATACACTACACACTACACTACACTACACTATACATACTCCCATATACACTACTACACTAATAACTACACTATACTACACTATACACTACTACACTACACACTACATACACTACACTACACTATACACTACACTACACTATACACTACACTACACTACACTATACACTATACACTACACTACTACACTATACACTACTACACTTATACACACTACTACACTACACTACTACACTACACTATACACTACTACACTATACACTACTACACTACTATACACCTACTACACTATACACTACTACACTATACACTACTACCACTATACACTACTACACTACACTATACACCTACTACACTATACACTACACTACACTACTACACTACTACACTACACTATACACTACACTACTACACTATACACTACACTATACACTACTATACACTATACACTATACACTACACTATACACTACTACACTACTACACTACTACACTATACACTACACTACTACACTACTACACTACTACACACTACACTACTATACACTATACACTATACACTACACTATACACTACTACACTACACTATACACTACTACACTACACTAACTACACTATACTATACTACTACACTACAACTATACACTACTACACTATACAC
>WFAB01003960.1:0-10830 GCA_018977245.1 Lethenteron camtschaticum
GATTCATCTTCTTGGTTCTTTCGGCAAAGTCACGTAGAATGGAAATAAAAAATAAAAATTGTATTATATTTTATTTTTATACATAATAAAATATTTTATTATTTTATTATTTCCATTCTACGTACTAAAAACAAAACATAATAAAAATAATTATTTGATTACGTATAAAATAATTAATGTATTATGCTGTATTTTTATTATTTTATTATTTCCCTCCTATGCGACTTTGTTTAATTGTTATTATTTTATTATTTCCCTTCTACGCGGCTTTATGATTATTTTTTATTATTTTATTATTTTCCTTCTACGCGACTTTATGCTCAATTTTTATTATTTTATTATTTCCCTTCTACGTGCCTTTATGGTGAATTATTATTTTATTATTTCCCTTCTATGCGACTTTATGTTCTATTTGTATCATTTTATTATTTCCCTTCCATGCGACTTTATGTGTAATTGTTACTATTTTATCGTTTCCCTTGTACGCGACTTTATGTTTTATTTTATTATTTTAATATTTCCCTTCTACACGACTTTACGTGTATTTTTGTATTATTTTATGATTTCCCTTCTACGCGACTTTATTATTAGAACTCGAGGAGACGTCCGCATGTCCTTAAGGAGTAGCTCAGTTGGTAAAGAAAGCGTTCTACCAACTGAGATGCTCCTTAAGGACGTGGGTTCGATTCCCGCATTCTCCAAGGGCTATATATCTTTTTTTTAAATGAAATCAAATTTTAAATGTAATGCCCAGAGTTATTGTCTGTGACATCTTCACATTGGTGAACCAGCTTGGAAGGACCCTGACCTCTTGTCGCTCTCGATGTTGCTGTTTTGAAGCCCCTGTGAAGACGTTAGAGATGTGACGAGTAAATAAAAAAATATTTAAAAAATATTATCGAGAATGGCAGGAGTCGAACCTGCAACCTTCTGATCCGCAGGCAGCCGCGTTATCCATTACGCCACTGACCCCACGTGACCCGCACATCCCGAGGGGAACTTGTGACTTTACGCGGCTTCACGTTAAAATCTAATTATTTTATTATTCTCTTCAACGCGACATAGTAAAAATTTATTATTTTATTATTTCCCTTCGACGCGATTTAATGTTTTATTTTTATTATTTTATTATTTCTCTTCAACGCGACATAGTTAAAATTTATTATTTTATTATTTCCCTTCGACGCGACTGTTTTATTTTTATTATTTTATTATTTCTCTTCTACGCGACTTTGTTTTATTTTTATTATTTATTATTTCTCTTCTACGCGACTTTGTTTTATTTTTATTATTTTATTATTTCTCTTCTACGCGACTTTGTGTTTTTTTATATTTATTTTATTATTTCTCTTCGACAGACAGAGACCCACAGAGACCCATACAGACCCACAGAAACCCACACAGACCCAAGAGACCATACTGACCCACAGAGACCCACAGAGACCCACACAGACCCACAGAGACCCACAGAGATCCACACAGACCCACAGAGACCCACACAGACCCACAGAGACCCACACAGACCCATACAGACCCACAGAGACCCACAGAGATCCACACAGACCCACAGAGACCCCACAAGACCCACAGAGACCCACACAGACCCATACAGACCCACAGAGACCCACAGAGATCCACACAGACCCACAGAAACCCACACAGACCCACAGAGACCCATACTGACCCACAGAGACCCACAGAGACCCACACAGACCCACAGAGACCCACAGAGATCCACACAGACCCACAGAGACCCACACAGACCCACAGAGACCACACAGACCCATACAGACCCACAGAGACCCACAGAGATCCACACAGACCCACAGAGACCACACAGACCCACAGAGACCCACACAGACCCATACAGACCCACAGAGACCCACAGAGATCCACACAGACCCACAGAAACCCACCACAGAGACCCACAGAGACCCACACAGACCCACAGAGACCCACAGAGACCCACACAGACCCACAAGCAGAGACCACACAGAGATCCCACGACCACAGACCCACAGAGACCCACACAGACCCACAGAGACCCACACAGACCCAACAGACCCAGACCACAGAGACCCATACAGACCCACAGAGACCCACACAGACCACAGAGACCCATACAGAGACCCACACAAAGACCTATACAGACCCACAGAGACCCACACAGACCACACAGACCCACACAGACCCCACAGAGACCCACACAGACCCACAGAGACCCATACAGAGACCCACACAAGACCTATACAGACCCACAGAGACCCAACAGACCCACACAGACCCACACAGACCCACAGAGACCCATACAGAGACCCACACAGACCCATACAGACCCACAGAGACCCACAGAGACCCATACAGACCCACAGAAACCCATACAGACCCACAGAGACCCATACAGAGACCACACAAAGACCTATACAGACCCACAGAGACCCACACAGACCCACAGACCCACAGAGACCCACAGAGACCCACACAGACCCACAGAGACCCACAGAGACCCATACAGACCCACAGAAACCCATACAGACCCACAGAGACCCATACAGAGCCCACAAAGACCTATACAGACCACAGAGACCACACAGACCCACACAGACCCACAGAGACCCACACAGACCCACAGAGACCCACACAGCCGGTAGAGTCTTCCGGAAGAGTCTTCCGGAAGATGCCTCGCGCCACGACTGAGACAGCCGGTAGAGTCTTCCGGAAGAGTCTTCCGGAAGATGCCTCGCATCACGACTGAGACAGCCGGTAGAGTCTTCCGGAAGACTCTTCCGGTAGAGTCTTCCGGAAGAGTCTTCCGGAAGATGCCTCGCATCACGACTGAGACAGCCGGAAGAGTCTTCCGGAAGAGTCTTCCGGTAGAGTCTTCCGGAAGAGTCTTCCGGAAGATGCTCGCATCACGACTGAGACAGCCGGAAGAGTCTTCCGGAGAGTCTTCCGGAAGAGTCTTCCGGAAGACTCTTCCGGAAGATGCCTCGCGTCACGACTGAGAAGCCGGTAGAGTCTTCCGGAAGAGTCTTCCGGAAGAGTCTTCCGGAAGATGCCTCGATCACGACTGAGACAGCCGGTAGAGTCTTCCGGAAGACTCTTCCGGTAGAGTCTTCCGGAAGAGTCTTCCGGAAGATGCCTCGCATCACGACTGAGACAGCCGGTAGAGTCTTCCGGAAGACTCTTCCGGTAGAGTCTTCCGGAAGAGTCTTCCGGAAGATGCCTCGCATCACGACTGAGACAGCCGGAAGAGTCTTCCGGAAGAGTCTTCCGGTAGAGTCTTCCGGAAGAGTCTTCCGGAAGATGCCTCGCATCACGACTGAGACAGCCGGAAGAGTCTTCCGGAAGAGTCTTCCGGAAGAGTCTTCCGGAAGACTCTTCCGGAAGATGCCTCGCGTCACGACTGAGACAGCCGGTAGAGTCTTCCGGAAGAGTCTTCCGGAAGAGTCTTCCGGAAGATGCCTCGCATCACGACTGAGACAGCCGGTAGAGTCTTCCGGAAGACTCTTCCGGTAGAGTCTTCCGGAAGAGTCTTCCGGAAGATGCCTCGCATCACGCCTGAGACAGCCGGTAGAGTCTTCCGGAAGAGTCTTCCGGAAGAGTCTTCCGGAAGACTCTTCCGGAAGATGCCTCGCGTCACGACTGAGACAGCCGGAAGAGTCTTCCGGAAGAGTCTTCCGGAAGAGTCTTCCGGAAGATGCCTCGCGTCACGACTGAGACAGCCGGTAGAGTCTTCCGGAAGATGTCCCTCGAGTCTTGAAGGACCACGTGATACTGGAGGTGACAGAAACAGCAACAGCAGCAACAACAACAACAACAACAACCACAACAACAACAACAACAACAACCACAACAACAACAACAACAACAACCACAACAACAACCACAGCAGCAACCACAACTACCACCACAACAACAACCACAACAACAGCAACAACCACAACAGCAACCACAACTACCACCACAACAACAACCACAACAGCAGCAGAAACAACAACAGCAGCAACCACAACCACCACAACAACAACCACAACCACCACAACCACAACAACCACAACAACCACAACTACCACCACAACAACAACCACAACAACCACAACAACCACAACTACCACCACAACAACAACCACAACAACAGCAACAACCACAACAGCAACCACAACAACAACCACAACAACAACCACAGCAACCACAACAACAACCACAACAACAACCACAACAGCAGCAACAACCACAACAGCAACCACAACTACCACCACAACAGCAGCAACAACCACAACAGCAGCAGCAACAACAACAGCAGCAACAACAACAACCACAACAACAGCAGCAACAACCACCACAACAACAACCACAGCAACAACAACCACCACAACAACAACCACAGCAACAACAACCACCACAACAACAACCACAACAACAACCACAACAACAACAACAACAACCACCACAACAACAACCACAACAACCACCACAACAACAACCACAACCACAACAACAACCACAACCACCACAACAACAACAACAAGGACGACAAGGACGTCTGGCTGAGTGTGTGGGCCTAGTGCCCGTGGGTAGAGCCTGGGGCAGGCCTGTGCCAGCGCGGCGTTGTGTGTGCGCGCTGTGTGTGTAGGCCTCGGCCAGGTGAGGTCATAAAATAATAAAAATAAAACATAATATTTTATTATGTTTTATTTTATTATTTTATTACTTCCCTTATTACTTAAAATAATAAAATTAAAACATAATATTTTATTATGTTTTATTTTGATTATTTTATTACTTCCCTTATTACTTAAAATAATAAAAATAAAACATATTATTGTATTATGTTTTATTTTTATTATTTTATTACTTCCCTTATTACTTAAAATAATAAAAATAAAACATAATATTTTATTATGTTTTATTTTGATTATTTTATTACTTCCCTTATTACTTAAAATAATAAAATTAAAACATAATATTTTATTATGTTTTATTTTGATTATTTTATTACTTCCCTTATTACTTAAAATAATAAAATAAAACATAATATTCTATTATGTTTTATTTTTATTATTTTATTACTTCCCTATTACTTAAAATAATAAAATAAACATAATATTCTATTATGTTTTATTTTTATTATTTTATTACTTCCCTTATTACTTAAAATAATAAAATTAAAACATAATATTTTATTATGTTTTATTTTTATTATTTTATTACTTCCTTATTACTTAAAATAATAAAATTAAACATAATATTTTATTATGTTTTATTTTTATTATTTTATTACTTCCCTTATTACTTAAAATAATAAAAATAAAACATAATATTTTATTATGTTTTATTTTATTATTTTATTACTTCCCTTATTACTTAAAATAATAAAAATAAAACATTGTATTTTATTATGTTTTATTTTTATTATTTTATTACTTCCCTTATTACTTAAAATAATAAAAATAAAACATAATATTCTATTATGTTTTATTTTTATTATTTTATTACTTCCCTTATTACTTAAAATAATAAAAATAAAACATAATATTCTATTATGTTTTATTTTTATTATTTTATTACTTCCCTTATTACTTAAAATAATAAAAATAAAACATAATATTCTATTATGTTTTATTTTGATTATTTTATTACTTCCCTTATTACTTAAAATAATAAATTAAAACATAATATTCTATTATGTTTTATTTTTATTATTTTATTACTTCCCTTATTACTTAAAATAATAAAATAAAACATAATTTCTATTATGTTTTATTTTTATTATTTTATTACTTCCCTTATTACTTAAAATAATAAAATAAAACATAATATTTTAATATGTTTTATTTTGATTATTTTATTACTTCCCTTATTACTTAAAATAATAAAAATAAAACATAATATTCTATTATGTTTTATTTTTATTATTTTATTACTTCCCTTATTACTTAAAAAATAAAAATAAAACATAATATTTTATTATGTTTTATTTTTATTATTTTATTACTTCCCTTATTACTTAAATAATAAAATAAAACATTATTTTATTATGTTTTATTTTTATTATTTTATTACTTCCCTTATTACTTAAAATAATAAAAATAAAACATAATATTATTATGTTTTATTTTTATTATTTTATTACTTAAGGTAGCGCCAAGTATTACCGCTAAACACGGTGCCGTGTTTAGCGCTAGAAGCTCCGTGGCGCAGTCTGTGGCCTACATTTAACAAGTAATATTAAAACAAACTTTTTTAAAAACACGCTTTTATTAAGTGTACGAGTAATTTCGATTTAAAGCTTTCGTGACTGCAGGGATTCATCTTCTTGGTTCTTTCGGTAAAGTCGTCAGGTAGAATGGAAATAATAAAATAATAAAATAAAACACAATAAAATAATTCTCACGACGTTTCGGCCACAACGCAAGCGGCCGTCCTCAGGTGAAGACCAGGTCTGTCGGGGCGACAGCGTCTGAATGAAACAGCACACGTGCTTGGAGCATGTATATAAGCTGGGTTGGAAGGGGGGGGGGAAGGGCGCCTTGACAAAATAATTTGCATATCAAGAGGAATTTAGCATACCCATGAGTAGTGGCAGAACTCCACGACTCCAGGAAGTGTCCCCGAAGTTTGCCGCGACGTAAGGGACCGTGTCCAATTACAGCCAACGTGAGTTGAGCGCGGACAGTTAGACCCAAGCCGAAACATAACATATACAAAATAATGTTTAAAAATACATATTTTTATGATAGAATATGGTGTTGTCATCAGTATGACACAAGTATACCAAGTTTGTAGTCGATAGCACATTGGGAAGTGGGTTAAAATTGAGTTACAAGATTTGAGGATACGGCAACAAGTGTGTACAATTCTGGATTTGAAGCTTTCGTGACTGCAAGGATTCATATTCTTAGGTTTTTTCGGTAAAGTCACCGTGTAGGTGAAACATTAATTTTAATGTTTTAATTTTAATGTTTTACCTACGTGACTTTACCGAAAAAACCTAAGTGTGTAAAATTGGAATCATCAAGAGTATTCTATATGAATGAAGTGCTCTACCCAACATTTACCGTTATAAACCTTGTGTCGTACCCCAGTAAATACCCTGTAATCAGGTAATCTGTATGGGGTAATGGTAAAAGGTAGGGTAAAGGCAGGCTCGTTGCGTTTCACCTTACCTGCTAAAGGGTTAAAGGATAGGGTAGAGTGATTGTATTGTGGTACGGTAAAAGGTAGGGTAAAGGCAGGCTCGTTGTGTTTCACCTTACCTGTTAAAGGGTTAAAGGATAGGGTAGAGTGATTGTATTGTGGTACGGTAAAAGGCAGGGTAAAGGCAGGCTCGTTGTTTTCTACCTTGTACCTTACCTGCTAAAGGGTAGAAGGTAGGGTAGAGTGATTGTATTGTGGTACGGTAAAAGGCAGGGTAAAGGTACGCTCGTTGTTTAGACATTTTAACTTTTACCTTGCTCCTCCGACAGGCTGCGTTGGCTGGGTCGTGTATCCCACATGCTCAGCCACCGCTTGCCTAGAAAGCCTTTGTTAGGCCGGATAGAGGGAGACACACTGGGATGGCTTCTAAAAGAGATGCATTAATTCTAGATTTGAAGCTTTCGTGACTGCAAGGATTCATATTCTTAGGTTTTTTCGGTAAAGTCACCGTGTAGGTAAAACATTAAAATTAATAAAAATAAAATAAAAATCACGACGTTTCGGAGGCAACACAAGCTTCTTTTTAAATTCTTTATATTAAGTTCACGTGCTTGCTTGCTTAGGACCGTGCAAATCTTTCGGTCGTTTTTTAACCCACTTCCCGTGATCCAGTCGAGCTGACATTTTGCACACAGACTCGTTGTGCGAGACAATTATTGTTCGTGAAAAAAATTCCCAAAATTTTACACTTTTTAGGTAAAAAAAAATTATTTTACATATATTCAAATAGAACTCATTCTTGGCTTTGGCTGAACGTCAGAGTGTAAGAGCCCAGAGCGTAACCCGTCCACAGGCCGTGGCGGAGTAGCGCAGTCGGTAGCGCCCTCGCTTCCCATGCCAAAGGTCGCGGGATCGATCCCCGCGTCCTCCACAGGCGAATATATTTTTAAATCCTTTATATTAAGTTCGCTGCCACGCATATAAAGGATTTATAGTGAAAAACTTTGTTTTTACGGGTTATACTTGATACGGCTGTGACGGTTCCAACCTGAAGACGGAAGCTTGTGTTGCCTCCGAAACGTCGTGATTTTTATTTTATTTTACTTTTATTAATTTTAATGTTTTACCTACACGGTGACTTTACCGAAAAAACCTAAGAATATAAAAAGAGATGCAGTGACGTGGCACAAGAGGATGTAGAGCTGGCTGGACTTGCTGGTTTGAAGACCGTCCTCTGTGGAGGAGGCTCGTGAAGGACGCTGCTGCTGCTGGGCAGTTTGAGGCAGTCTCCCTCCAGCAACAACGGAGTGCAGAGGAGCGACAGCAGCCTGGCACGGGTGGTGGTCCATCTGCCACTCGTCTCAGTGAGTCGACCCATTAGCCCCTGGGTCTGTCCCTTGACCTCCTGCCGCCAGCACCAGGCGTTCGATACTTCACGTGGCCTTCAAGTGCACGTGTAGCCTCGACTTAGAGCTTTCGTGACTGCAGGGATTTCATATTCTTTGGGTCTCTCGGTAAAGTCGCGTATCTACGTGACTTTGCCGAAAGATCCAAGCGATATGCACGTAGCCTGGCGCAAGCCCCCATGGCGACGTCACGTTGGTGACGCTGATGGCGTTGGTGACGCTGATGGCGTTGGTGACGCTGATGGCGTTGGGTGACGCTGATGGCGTTGGTGACGCTGATGGCGTTGGTGACGTGATGGCGTGGTGACGCTGAGGGTTGACGCTGATGGCGTTGGTGACGCGATGGCGTTGGTGACGCTGATGGCGTTGGTGACGGCTGGATGGCGTTGGTGACGCTGAATGGCGTTGGTGGACGCTGATGGCGTTGGTGACGCTGATGGCGTTGGTGACGCTGATGGCGTTGGTGACGCTGATGGTTGTGACGGTGGATGGCGTTGGTGACGCTGATGGCGTTGGTGACGCTGATGGCGTTGGTGACGCTGATGGCGTTGGTGACGCTGATGGCGTTGGTGACGCTGATGGCGTTGGTGACGGTGTTGGAGGCGATGGCGTTGGTGACGCTGAGGGGTGGCGTCGTTGGTGACGGATGGCGTTGGTGACGCTGATGGCGTTGGTGACGCTGATGGCGTTGGTGACGCTGATGGCGTTGGTGACGCTGATGGTTGTGACGGTTTGAGGCGATCGTTGGTGGACGCTGATGGCGTTGGTGCGCTGATGCTTGGTGAGGTGTGGAGGCGATGGCGTTGGTGACGCTGATGGGCGTTGGTGACGCTGATGGCGTTGGTGACGCTGATGGCGTTTGGTGACGCTGATGGCGTTGGTGACGCCGATGGCGTTGGTGACGCTGATGGCGTTGGTGACGCTGATGGCGTTGGTGACGCTGATGGCGTTGGTGACGTGTTGGAGCGATGGCGTTGGTGACGCTGATGGCGTTGGTGACGCTGATGTTGGGAGGCGATGGCGTGGTGGCGCTGTGGGGAGCGATGGCGTTGGTGACGCTGATGGCGTTGGTGACGCTGTTGACGTGCGTTGGTACGGCTGATGGCGTTGGTGACGCTGATCGTGGACGCTGATGGCGTTGGTGACGCTGATGGCGTTGGTGACGCTGATG
The DNA here is from genome assembly GCA_018977245.1 of Lethenteron camtschaticum. Lineage (NCBI taxonomy): Eukaryota > Metazoa > Chordata > Hyperoartia > Petromyzontiformes > Petromyzontidae > Lethenteron > Lethenteron camtschaticum. The sequence continues at coordinate 9,718 of WFAB01003960.1, forward strand.
GCGTTGGTGTGACGAGCTGATGTGCGGTTGGTGACGCGTGGTTGGAGGCTGATGGCGTTGGTGACGCTTAGGATGGCGTTGGGTGACGGCTGATGGCGTTGGTGACGCTGATGGCGTTGTGACGCTGTGGTTGGTGACGGCTGATGGCGTTGGTGACGCTGATGGCGTTGGTGACGCTGATGGCGTTGGTGACGCTGATGGCGTTGGTGACGCTGATGGCGTTGGGTGACGCTGATGGCGTTGGTGACGCTGATGGCGTTGGTGGGTGTTGGACGCGATGGCGTTGGTGACGCTGATGCGTTGGTGACGCTGATGGCGTTGGTGACGGTGTTGGAGGCGATGGCGTTGGTGCGCTGATGACGTTGGTGACGCTGATGGCGGTTGGTGACGGTGCTTGGAGCGATGGCGTTGGTGACGCTGATGGCGTGGGGTGATGGCGTTGGTGACGCTGATGGCGTTGGTGACGGTGTTGGAGGCGATGGCGTTGGTGCAAGGTGACGCTGATGGCGTTGGTGACGTGATGGCGTTGGTGACGCTGATGCGGTATGCGTTGGTGACGGTGTGGAGCGATGCTTGGTGACGCTGATGGCGTTGGTGACGCGGTGTTGGAGGCGATGGCGTTGGTGACGCTGATGGCGTTGGTGACGCTGATTGGCGTTGGTGACGGGATGGTTGGACGCTGATGGCGTTGGTGACGCTGATGGCGTTGGTGACGTGATGGCGTTGGTGGGTGGTTGGAGGAGGGGGGGCGATGGCGTTGGTGACGCTGATGGCGTTGGTGACGCTGATGCGTTGGTGACGCTGGTGTGGTGACGCTGATGGCGTTGGTGACGCTGATGGCGTTGGTGACGCTGATGGCGTTGGTGACGCTGATGGCGTTGGTGACGCTGATGGCGTTGGTGACGCTGATGGCGTTGGTGACGCTGATGGCGTTGGTGACGCTGATGTTGGTGACGCTGATGGCGTTGGTGACGCTGATGGCGTTGGTGACGCTGATGGCGTTGGTGACGGTGTTGGAGGCGATGGCGTTGGTGACGCTGATGGCGTTGGTGACGCTGTTGGAGCGATGGCGTTGGTGACGCTGATGGCGTGGTGACGCTGATGGCGTTGGTG
>WFAB01003961.1:0-10830 GCA_018977245.1 Lethenteron camtschaticum
CTCCCCCCCAAACTCCCCACCATCCCCACACCCTCCCCCACTCCCCTCACCCCCCACCCCACCCCTACCCTCACCCCATCGCCCACCCACCCCATCACTCCCCCACTCCCCCCCCCCCCCCCCCCCTCCCCCCCCCCCCCCCCCCCCCCCCCCCCCCCACCCCCCCCCCCCCCCTCTCCNACCCCCCCCCCCCCCCCACCCCCCCCCCCCCCCCCATCACCCTCCCCCACCCCCCCCCCCCCCACTCCCCCCCCCCCCCCACTCCCCACTCCCACTCACCCCACTCCCACTCACCCCACTCCCCACCCTCCCCCACCCCCCACCCCCCACTCACCCACTCCCCCACTCCCCCACTCCCCCACTCCCCCACCCCCCCCCCCCACCCCCACCCCCCCCTCCCCACCCCCCCCCCACTCCCCCACTCCCCCCCACTCCCGCCCCCCCACTTCCCCACCCCCCACTCCCCACTCCCCCCTCCCCCACTCCCCCACCCCCCCCCCACTCCCCCACCCCCACTCCCCCCCACCCACCCCCCACCCCCCCCCTCCCCCCACCCCCCCCACCCCCCCCCAGCACCTGTGCACGTTCTCGCTGTGCCGCGAGGAGGGCGTGGCCTCCGTGGAGGAGGCGGTCCGCAAGCTGCGGCTGCAGGAGGCGCGCGGCCGCGTCTGGGCGCAGCAGCTCGTGCTGCACGTGGACACCAGCTGCCTCAGGCTGCTTGACGTCACCACCAAGGTGGTGGGGGTGGGGGGTGGGGAGGGGGTGGGGGAGGGGGGTGGGGGGGTGCTGCACATAGACACCAACTGCCTCAGGCTGCTTGACGTCACCACCAAGGTGGGTGGGGGGGGGGGTGGGGGAGGGGTGGGGGGGGGGGTGGGGGGGTGCTGCACATAGACACCAACTGCCTCAGGCTGCTTGACGTCACCACCAAGGTGGGTGGGGGGGGGGGGAGGGGGTGGGGGAGGGGGGTGGGGGGGGTGTCGTGCTGCACGTGGACACCAACTGCCTCAGGCTGCTTGACGTCACCACCAAGTGGGTGGGGTGGGGGGTGGGGGAGGGGGTGGGGAGGGGGGTGGGGGTNGGGGGTCGTGCTGCACATGGACACCAACTGCCTCAGGCTGCTTGACGTCACCACCAAGGTGGGTGGGGGTGGGGGGTGGGGGGAGGGGGTGGGGGTGGGGGGACGGGGGGGTCGTGCTGCACATGGACACCAACTGCCTCAGGCTGCTCGACGTCACCACCAAGGTGGGTGGGGGGAGGTNGGGGGGGGTGATGAAGGGGTGGGGGTAGGGGGGGGTAGGGGTAGGGGGGTGGGGTGGTGATATTGATGGTAATATTGATGGTGATATTGATGGTGATATTGGTGGTGATGGTGATATTGATGGTTATATTGATGGTGTTGATGGTGCTGGTGGTGATGGTGATATTGATGGTTATATTGATGGTGGTGATGTTGGTGATGGTGGTGATGGTGATGATGGTTGATGATGACACTGGTGATGATGATGNTGATGTTGATGTNGATGTTGTTGTTGATGTTGTTGACGATGATGTTGTTGTAGATGATGATGATGTTGTNGTNGTTGTTGATGTTGATGTTGGTGATGCTGTTNGTTGTNGTTTATGTTGTTGGTTTGNTGGTGATGTTTTGTTGGTGTGTTGTTGATGATTTGTTGATGTTGCTGTTGTTATTGTTGATTGTTGTTGTTATTGTTGATGTTTATGTGTTGTTGTTGATGANGTTAATGTNGATATTGNTATTAATGTNGATGCGATGTTGTTGTTGNGTNGTTGTTGTTGTGTTTTGTTGTTGTTGTTTNGTTGTTGTTGTCTATGATGTTGTTGTTGTTGTTGATGTTGTTGTTGTTGTTGTTACCAGGAGGTGTTTGACCGGTTCCCGTTCTCTTCCGTGCTGATGGTTCGCTCCGTGCGTGGAGTTGACCTGGAGTCGTCCCTGCTCACCCTCAGTGTCAAGGAGTCCACCGAGCCCTACCCCGAGATACACATCTTCCAGTGCGAGCAGGTGGACTACTCGCTCACCCACTCGCTCGCTCACTCGCTCGCTCGCCCACTCCCTCGCTCACCCACTCGATCATCGCAACTCACCCACTCGCTCACCCACTCGCCCACTCGCTCGTTCACCTACTGCTCATCCACTCGCTCGCTCTCTCACCCGCCCACTCGCTCACCCAACCGCTCGCTNCACCACTCGCTCATCAGCTAACTCACCCACTCGCTCACCCACTCGCTCGCTCATCANCTAACTCATCCGCTCACCGCTCANCCACTCGCTCTCACCCACTCACTCACTCGCTCACCCACTCGCTCACCCACTCGCTCACTCACCCACTCACCGCTCACTCGCTCACCCACTCGCTCGCTCACCCACTCGCTCACCCACTCGCTCACTCATTCACTCACTCACCCACCCACTCTCACCCACCCACCACCCACCCACCACTCACTCTCACTCTCCCACCACCCACCCACCCACCCACTCACCCACCCACCCACTCACTCACTCACCCACCACCCACCCACTCACCCACTNACACCACCCACTCACCACTCACCCACCCACCCTCACCCACCTACTTACCCACCCACTCACCCACTCACCCACCCACCACTCACCACNCACTCANCCACCACTCACTCACCACCCACTCACCCACCACTCACTCACCACTCACTCACTCACTCACCCACCCACCCACCCACTCACTCACTCACCCATCCCCACTCACTACATCACTCTCACCCACTCACCACCCACTCACCACTCACNACTNACCACTCACCCACCCACTCACCCACTCACTCACCCACCCCCCACTCACTCACCCACTCACCCACTCACTCACTCACTCACCCACCCACCACCCACCACCCACCCACCCACTCACCCACTCACCCACCCACCCAACCACCCACCCACCCACTCACCAACTCACCCACCACTCACCCACCACTCACTCACTCANACTCACCAGCTCACTCCACCACCACTNAACTCACTCACCCACCNACTNACCACCCACCCACTCACCACCCACCCACCACTCACCCACCCATCACCCACTCACCCACTCACCCACCCACCCACTCACCCACCATCCACCCACTCACCCACTCACCCACCCACCCACCACTCACCCACTCACCCACCCACTCACTCACCCACTCACCCACCCACCCACTCACCATCTCGCCCCCTCTCTCCGTGTGGCTGTAGCCTCACCTGATCTGTGACGAGATCGATGGAGCCATCTCCAGCTTCTCATCAACATTGAGGTGAGATGCTGCTGCTGATGATGACGATACTGATGATACTGCTACTGTTGATGATGATGCTGCTGCTGCGATGATGATGATACTGATGATGATGATGATGATGATGATACGTGCTGATGCTGCTGCTGATGATGATGATGCTGATGATGATACTGCTACTGTTGATGATGATGCTGCTGCTGATGATGATGATGCTGATGATGATACTGCTACTGCTGATGATGATACTTCTGCTGATGATGATGATGCACTGCTGATGATGATGATGCTACTGCTGCTGCTCTTGCTGCTGCTGCTGATGATGACGATGACGACGTTTCAGGTCTAGGGGCTCTGAAGGAGCTCACCGTCGGACGGGGGCACCGGCTCTTGGCGTCGTCGTCATCGGCGGCCGCTCACCGCTCATCATGGTGAGGCTGGCAAACAAGTCGGCACGACGCGAGTGACACGGCTCTTTGGTGAGAGGTTTGCCGGGCCGGTGAGAGGTTCACCGTTTGCCGGGCCGGTGAGTCACCGTGGGCTGTGTCCGGTGAGGTTGGTTGCCGGGCCGGTGAGTTCACCTTTGCGGGCCGGTGAGGTTTACCGGAGCCGAGGTCTGTGCTGATGATGATGAAGTGGTGATGATGGATGATGATGATGATGGTGATGATGGTGATGATGATAATGATGATGANATGATGGTGATGATGGTGATGATGGTGATGTGATGATGGTGATGATGGTGATGATGATGATGATGTGGTGANGGTGATGTGATGATGGTGATGATGATGATGGTGATGGTGATGGNGATGATGGTGATGATGGTGATGATGATGCTGCTGATGATGATGCTGATGATGATATTGATGATATGCTCCTGTGAGCTGATGCCGATGATGCTGCTGCTGATGANGATGCTGGTGATGATGATGATGATGATGGTGATGATGATGATGCTGATGATGATGATGGTGATGATGGTGGTGATGATGATGCTCCTGATGATGCTGATGCCGATGCTGCTGCTGCTGATGATGCTGCTGATGATGCTGCTGCTGCTGATGATGATGCTGATGATGATGATGTTGTTTATTATTGCAGACCCCGATGACGTGATNCGGTGGATATAAACGTGGACAGTGTAAGTTGAACTCTGACCCTCATAATNCAGTGCTCAACGTCATGCACACGTGACCGCCACGTCACTGACGTGACGATCACGTGACCCCCANGTCACTGNACGTGTCACTGTCACATGACCACCACGTGACCGCAGCGTCACGGTCACGTGACCGTCATGGGTGTTCCCAGGANGAGGTGAACCGCGTGCTGGGAGACATCGTCACGATCACGTGACCGCCACGTCATGCACGCGTCACTGCACACGTCACTGCACGCGTCACGATCACGTGACCGCCANGTCATGCACGCGTCATGCACGCGTCACGATCACGTGACCGCCACGTCACTGCACGCGTCACGATCACGTGACCGCNCACGTCATGCACGCGTCATGGTCACGTGACCCCACGTCACTGCACACATCACTGCACGTGTCACGACACGTGACCACCACGTCACTGCACGCGTCACTGCATGTGTCACGATCACGTGACCACCACGTCACTGCACGCGTCATGCATGTGTCACGATCACATGACCACCACGTCACTGCGCGCGTCACGGTCACGTGACCGTCACGTGGGTGTTCCCAGGAGGAGGTGAACCGCGTGCTGGGAGACATCGAGGCGTTCGTGGGCGCCTGCAGATGGCGTCGGAGGCGCTGCAGCTGCTCACCACGAAACGCAAGCGGCGCCTGCTCTCGCGCAAGAAGGCCGGGGGTGAGCGCGTGTGGGGCCGGGTGGTGAGCCTGTGGGGGTGTGTGGTGAGTCTGTGGTGAGTCTGTGGTGAGTCTGTGGTGAGTCTGTGGGTGTCTGTGGTGAGTGTGTGGGTGTCTGTTGTGAGTCTGTGGTGAGTCTGTGGGTGTCTGTGTGAGTTTGTGGGTCTTTGTGTGGTGAGTCTGTGGGAGTCTGTGGTGAGTCTGTGTGAGTCTGTGGGTGTCTGTGTGAGTTTGTGGGTCTTTGTGTGGTGAGTCTGTGGTGAGTCTGTGGTGAGTCTGTGGTGGTCTGTGGGTGTCTGTGTGAGTTTGTGGGTCTTTGTGTGGTGAGTCTGTGGGTGTCTGTGGTGAGTCTGTGGTGAGTCTGTGGGTGTCTGTGTGANTTTGTGGTGAGGTGGTGAGTCTGTGGGAGTTTGTGGTGAGTCTGTGGTCTTTCTGTGGTGAGTCTGTGGTGATGTCTGTNGTGAGTCTGTGGGAGTCTGTGGTGAGTGTGGGTGTTGTGTGAGTCTGTGGTGAGTCTGTGGTGAGTCTGTGGGTGTGTGTGTGGTGAGAACTCTGTGGGTTGTGGTGAGTCTGTGNGTGTTGTGGGGTGAGTCTGTGGGTGTTGTGGTGAGTCTGTGGTGAGTGTGGGTGTNTGTGGTGAGTCTGTGGGAGTCTGTGGTGAGTCTGTGGTTGTGTGAGTCTGTGTGTTGTGGTGAGTCTGTGGTGAGTCTGTGGTGCTGTGGTGAGTCTGTGGTGAGTCTGTGGGTGTCTGTGGTGAGTCTGTGGTGAGTCTGTGGTGAGTCTGTAGGTGTCTGTGTGGTGAGTGTGTGGTGAGCCTGTGGTGTCTGTGGGTGTCTGTGGTGAGTTGGTGAGTTGGTGAGTGTGGTGAGTTTGTGGTGAGTGGGTGTCTGTGGTGAGTCTGTGGGTGTCTGTGGTGAGTGTGGTGAGTCTGTGGGGGTCTGTGGTGAGTCTGTGGGTGTCTGTGTGGTGAGTGTTTGTGGTGAGTGTGTGGGTGTATGTGTGGTGAGTTTGTGAGTGTCTGTGTGAGTTTGTGAGTCTTTGTGTTGTGAGTCTGTGGTGTCTGTGTGGTGAGTCTGTGGGTCTCTGTGTGGTGAGTCTGTGGGTGTCTGTGGTGAGTCTGTGGTGAGTCTGTGGTGTGTGTGGTGAGTGTGGTGAGTCTGTGGGTGTCTGTGTGAGTCTGTGGTGAGTTTGTGGGTCTCTGTGTGGTGAGTCTATGGGTCTCTGTGTGGTGAGTCTGTGGGTGTCTGTGTTGAGTTTGTGGTGTTTGTGGTGAGTCTGTGGGTCTGTGGTGACTTTGTGAGTGTCTGTGTTGAGTCTGTGGGTCTTTGTGTTGTGAGTCTGTGGGTCTCTGTGTGAGTCTGTGGGTCTCTGTGTGGTGAGTCTGTGGGTCTCTGTGGTGAATCTGTGGGTCTCTGTGTGAGTCTGTGGGTCTCTGTGTGGTGAGTCTGTGGNGTCTGTGTGTGAGTCTGTGGGTCTCTGTNTGGTGAGTCTGTGGGTCTCTGTGTGGTGAATCTGTGGGTCTCTGTGNGATGAGTCTGTGGGTCTCTGTGTGGTGAGTCTGTGGGTCTCTGTGTGGTGAGTGTTTGTGGTGGGTGTGTGGGTCTCTGTGTGGTGACTTTGTGGGTGTTTGTGCTGAGTTTCTGGGTCTCTGTGTGGTGAGTCTGTGGTCTCGGTGGNGAGTCTCTGTGTCTGTGTGGTGAGTCTGTGGGTGTCTGTGGTGAGTCTGTGTGAGTCTGTGGGTCTCTGTGTGTGAGTTGTGGTCTGTGTGGTGCAGTCTGTGGGTATCTGTGTAGCGGTGAGTTTGTGGGTCTGGTGTGAGTCTTGGGTATTTGTGTGGCAGTCTGTGGGTCTCCGGTGGTGAGTCTGTAGGTCTCTGTGTGTATGTCTTTGGGTCTCGNGTGGTGAGTCTAGGGTTCTCTGTGTGTGAGTCTGTGGGTCTCTGNTTGGTGAGTCTTGGGTATTTGTGTNGTGAGTACAAAAACTGTGGGTCTCTGTGNCATGAGTCTGTGGGTCTCTGTGTGGTGAGTCTGTGTCTGTGTGATGGTCTGTGGGTCTCTGTGTGGTGAGTTGTGGTGTCTGTGTGTGGTGAGTCTGTGGGTCTGTGTGGTGAGTCTGTGGGTTTCTGTGTGANGAGTTTGTGGGTCTCTGTGTGTGAGTTCTGTGTGTGTCTGTGCTGATGCAGTCTGTGGGTCTCTGTGTGGTGAGTCTGTGGGTTTCTGTGTGTTGAGTTTGTGGGTCTCTGTGTGGTGAGTCTGTGGGTCTCCATGCTGTGGTGAGTCTGTGGGTCTCTGTGTGTGAGTCTGTGTCTAATGAGTGTGTTGTCTGTCTGATGAGTCATGTGTCTGTGNTGTGTGNTGCTGATGGCGATGTTGCTGTATGATGAGTGTGCTTGATGATGATGTTATAGATNGACTGCTNAAGCANAGGGCACNATTCCCGCCCGAGGCAGAGNTCNTTGATATCCTCAGAAATTCAAACACGGATTTCTCTGGTGCGTAACATCATCATCATCATCAGCATNGCATCATAGNACCACACATCACTCAGCAGNATTCATCACACAGACACCACTCACAGTCACCATCATCANCATCGAGNATCACTCATCACAGACCACACATGACTCACACAGAGANCCACAGCTCATACGGACCANAGACAACACAGAGAGNCTCCACAGAGACCCACAGACTCACCACACAGAGACCCACAGACTCCCACACAGAGACCACAGAGACCCACAGACTCACACACAGAGACCCACAGACCCACACAGAGACCCACAGAGACCCACAGACTCACCACACAGACCCACAGACTCANCACACAGAGACCACAGACTCACACAGACTCACACAGAGACCCACAGACTCACCACACAGAGACCACAGACTCACCACACAGAGACCACAGACTCACCACAGAGACCCACAGACTCACACAGAGACCCATAGACTCANCACAGAGACCCACAGACTCACCACACAGACTCACACAGAGACCCACAGGCTCACCACACAGAGACCCACAGACTCACCACACACAGAGACCCATAGACCACACAGAGACCACAGACTCACCACACAGAGACCCACAGACTCACCACACAGAGACCCACAGACTCACCACACAGAGACCACAGACTCACCACACAGAGACCCACAGACTCANCACACAGAGACCCACATACTCACCACACAGAGACCCACAGACTCACCACACAGAGACACACAGACTCACACACAGAGACCCACAGACTCACCACAGAGACCCACAACTCACCACACAGAGACCCACAGACTCACCACACAGAGACCCACAGACTCACCACACAGAGACCCACAGACTCACCACACAGAGACCCACAGACTCACCANACAGAGACCACAGACTCACCACACAGAGACCACAGACTCACCACACAGAGACCCACAGACTCACCACACAGAGACCACAGACTCACCACACAGAGACCCACAGACTCACCACACAGAGACCACAGACTCACCACACAGAGACCCACAGACTCACCACACAGAGACCACAGACTCACCACACAGAGACCCACAGACTCAACACAGAGACCCACAGACTCACACAGAGACACACAGACTCAACACAGAGACACACAGACTCATACTGTGTCCCTACTTACCTGTGTCNCCGTGTGTCTCCCTGTGTCNCCTGTGTGTCTCTGTGTTCCNTGTGTTCTGTGTGTCTCCGTGTCTCCGTGTGTCTCTGTGTGTCTCCGTGTGTCTCCGTTGTCTCCACAGGGACGACTCAGGGACAAAATCTCACCAACACCGAGGAGCTTTTCCATTCTCTTTGAGTTTCTCAAAGTGGTAAGATTCTCATCTACTCACTCACCCACTCAGTCACTCACTACCACCCACTCACCCACCCACCCACCACCCACTCACTACTCACTCACCACCACCCACCCACCCACTCACTACCCACCCACTCACCCACTCACTATCCACCACTCATTCACCCATTCACCCACTCATTCACCCACTCCCACTCACCCACTCACCCACTCACTCACCTACTCACTCACTACTCACTACTCACTCACTCACCTACTCACTACTCACCCACTTACCCACTCACCACTCACTACCACTACTCACTACTCACCCACTCACCTACCCACTAGTCACCCACTCACTATTCACCCACCCACTACGCACTTACCCACCCACTCACTACTCACTACCCACCCACCCACCCACTCACCCACTCACTACCCACTACTCACTACTNACCCACCACCCACTCACTACTCACCCCNCACCCACCCACCCACCCACCCACGCACCCACTCACCCACTCACCCACTCACCCACTCACTATTCACTCACCCATCCACTACTCACTACTCACCCACCTACTCAGCACTCACCCACCCACCCACTCACTCACCCACTCACCCACTCACCCACCCACTCACTCACTCACTACTCACCCNCCCACCCACCCACCCACTCACTCACGACCACCCACTCACCACTCANTCACCATCATCCACCACTCCTCATCACCCAATCACCCACCATCACCACCATCTCACCCACCACCACTCANTCACTCACTCACTCACTCACCCACTCCACCACCCACTCACCCACCCACTCAGTCAGTCACCCATCACTCACCCACTCACGTCATCATCATCACCCCCATCACTCATCACCCACTCACCCATTAACTCACTCACCCATCATCATCACCACCATCACCCATCACTCATCACCCATCACCATCACTCACCCATCCACTCATCATCACTCACCCATCCATCACTCACCACTCACCCACCCACTCAACGCAATATCACAGAGACCCGAAAAGACCCCCCCTCCCCCCCACCCCCCTCCCCCCCTCCTCCCTCCCCCCCTCCCCCTCCCCCTCCCCCCTCCCCCCTCCCCCCTCCCCCTCCCCCCTCCCCTCCCCCCTCCCCCACCCTCCCCCCTCCCCACCCCTCCCCCACCCCTCCCCCACCCCTCCCACTCCCCCTCCCCTCCCCCTCCCATCCCCTCCCCCTCCCCCCCCCCCCCACCCTCCCCCCACCCTCCCCCCTCCCCACCCCCCCCCCCACCCCCCCCCTCCCCCCCAGGTTGTGTTCCACAGCCGCGGACCGACGGGTCTGGCCCCCACCGTGGTGCCCCCGCTGCTCACCAGCGCGGCGCTCACGCTGCTCACCACGTGCCTCACCGCGGAGAACTCGCTCATGCTGGCCGCCATGGGGGACGCGTGGGGCAAGAGCAGGTGGGGCTAGGCTCGCTCACTCAGTCACTCACTCAGTCACTCACCCGCTCGCTCACTCGNTCACTCACTCGCTCAGTCACTCACTCAGTCAGTCACTCAGTCAGTCACTCAGTCACTCAGCCAGTCAATCACTCAGTCAGNCACCAGTCACTCACTCACTTCATCAGTCAGTCACTCACACNCACNCAGTCAGTCATTCACNCAGNCATCACNCAGCCACTCAGTCAGTCGCTCACTCACCCACTCACCGTGTCACTCAGTAATACAGTCTATCACTACNCACAGACTCACTCACTCAGTANCACTCACNCACTCACTCAGTCACTCACTCGGTCACTCGCTCACTCACTCAGTCACTCGCTCGCCCGCTCACCCACTCGCCCGCTCGCCCACTCGCCCACTCGCTCACTCGCTCACTCGCTCGCTCACTCACTCACTCGCTC
>WFAB01003962.1:0-10821 GCA_018977245.1 Lethenteron camtschaticum
CAGAGACCCACACAGAGACCCACACAGAGACCCACAGAGACCCACACAGAGACCCACACAGAGACCCACACAGAGAACGGACCCACACAGAGACCCACACAGAGACCCACAAGCACACAGAGACCCACACAGAGACCCACACAGAACCCACAGAGACCCACACAGAGACCCACACAGAGACCCACAGAGACCCACACAGAGACCCACACAGAGACCCACACAGAGACCCACACAGAGACCCACACAGAGACCCACGCAGAGACCCACACAGAGACCCACAGAGACCCACACAGAGACCCACACAGAGACCCACACTCAAAGAGACCCAGACCCACACAGACCCACAGAGACCCACACAGAGACCCACACTCAAAGAGACCCAGACCCACACAGACCCACAGAGACCCACACAGAGACCCACACAAAGACCCACACAGAAACCCACACAGAGACCCACGGTGTAAGAACTCACTCGCTGTGCCTGTCGCTGCTGCCGCTGGCTTTGGGCTGTCTCTGTTCACCACCGCGTAGGTGAGAGGCTCTTGAAGGGTCTCGTAGTCGCATGCTGGGGGGAATTTATCACGAAGTGTTTTTACTTTAGCAGGTGTGAGCACCCCCTCCACCCGCTGACACCCCCAATGCTCAGAGACCCACGTAGACCCACACGCATAGAGACCCAGACCCACACAGATCTACGTAGACCCACATTCATGAAGACCCAGACCCGCACAGACCCATAGAGACCCACAGAGACCCACAGAGACCCACAGAGACCCATACAGACCCACATAGACCCACAGAGACCCACACTAATAGAGACCCAGACCCATACAGACCCACATAGACCCAGAGAGACCCACAAGCATAAAGACCCAGACAGACTCACACAGACTCACACAGACCCACACTCATAGAGACCCAGACCCACACAGACCCACACAGACCCATAGAGACCCACACAGATACCCACACAGAGACCCACAGAGACCCACACACACTCATAGAGACCCAGACCCACACAGACCCACAGAGACCCACACAGAGACCGACACACACTCATAAAGACCCATTACCCACACAGACCCACACAGAGACCCACACAGAAACCCACAGAGACCCACACACACTCATAGAGACCCAGACCCACACAGAGACCCACACAGAGACCCAGACACACTCATAGAGACCCAGACCCACACACACTCATAGACACCCAGACACATGCAGATCCACACAGAAACCCACACAGAGACCCACACAGAGACCCACAGAGACCCACAGAGACCCACACAGAGACCCACACAGAGACCCACACGCAGAGACCCACAGAGACCCACACAGAGACCCACACAGAGACCCACAGAGACCCACAGAGACCCACACTGAGACCCACACTGAGACCCACAGAGACCCACAGAGACCCACACGCAGAGACCCACACTGAGACCCACACAGAGACCCACAGAGACCCACAGAGACCCACACAGAGACCCACACAGAGACCCACACTGAGACCCACACAGAGACCCACAGAGACCCACAGAGACCCACACAGAGACCCACACAGAGACCCACGCAGAGACCCACACGCAGAGACCCACACAGAGACCCACACAAAGACCCACACAGAGACCCACACAGAGACCCACACAAGACCCACACAGAGACCCACACAGAGACCCACGCAGAGACCCACACAAAGACCCACACAAAGACCCACACAGAGACCCACACAGAGACCCACGCAGAGACCCACACGCAGAGACCCACACTGAGATCCACACAGAGACCCACACAGAGACCCACACAAAGACCCACACAGAGACCCACACAGAGACCCACAGAGACCCACACAGAGACCCACACAAAGACCCACACAGACACCCACACAGAGACCCACACAGAGACCCACAGAGACCCACACAGAGACCCACACAGAGACCCACACTGAGACCCACACAGAGACCCACAGAGACCCACAGAGACCCACACAGAGACCCACACAGAGACCCACAGAGACCCACAGAGACCCACAGAGACCCACACAGAGACCCACAGAGACCCACACAGAGACCCACACAGAGACCCACACAGAGACCCCACACAGAGACCCACACAGAGACTCACACAGAGACCCACACAGAGACCCACACAAAGACCCACACAGAGACCCACACAGAGACCCACAGAGACCCACACAGAGACCCACACAAAGACCCACACAGACACCCACACAGAGACCCACACAGAGACCCACAGAGACCCACACAGAGACCCACACAGAGACCCACACTGAGACCCACACAGAGACCCACAGAGACCCACAGAGACCCACACAGAGACCCACACAGAGACCCACAGAGACCCACACAGAGACCCACACAGAGACCCACACAGAGACCCACACAGAGACCCACACAGAGACCCACACGCAGAGACCCACACTGAGACCCACACAGAGACCCACACAGAGACCCACACAGAGACCCACACAGACACCCACACAGAGACCCACACAGAGACCCACGGGTGTAAGAACTCACTCGCTGTGCCTGTCGCTGCTGCCGCTGGCTTCCAGCTGTCCCTGTTCACCACGGCGTAGGTGAGAGGCTCTTGAAGGGTCTCGTAGTCACACGCTGGGGGAATTTACCACGAAGTGTTAGCAGGTCTGAGCACCCCCCCCGCCCCCCGCTTACTATACATAGAGACCCGCATAGACACCCCCACCACGTAGACCCACATAGACCCATACTCACAGAGACTTATACTCATAGGCACCCACAGAGACCCACAGAGATCCCCACTTAATAGAGACCCACAGATGAACCCACACTCATAGAGTCCCACAGAGACCCACGTAGACCCACAGAGAACCCACGCTCATAGAGACCCACATAGACCAACAAAGACCCCCACTTAATAGAGACCCACAGAGACCCACAGAGAACCACAGAGACCCACAGAGACTCACAGAGACCCCACACTCATAGAGACCCACAGAGACCCACATAGACCCGCAGAGACCCACAGAGACCCACAGAGAACCCACGCTCATAGAGACCCACAGAGACCCACAGAGAACCACAGAGACCCATAGAGACCCACAGAGAACCACAGAGAACCTACGCTCACAGAGACCCACAGAGACCCACAGAGAACCCACGCTCATAGAGACCCACGGAGACCCACATAGACTCACATAGACCCACAGAGACCCACAGAGACCCACAGAAACCCACAGAGAACCCACAGAGACCCACATAGAACCCACGCTCATAGAGACTCACAGAGACCCACAGAGAACCCACAGACACCCAGAGACCCACAGAGAACCCACGCTCATAGAGACCCACAGAGACCCACAGAGACCCACAGAGAAACCAAAGAGACCCACAGAGACCCACAGAGACCCACAGAGACCCCACGCTCATAGAGACCCACAGAGACCCACGCTCATAGAGACCGTTCACGCTGCGCCAGGGGGCGGGTGGAAGAACTCACGCTCCGTTCCCGCTGCTACTGCCAGCGTCCGACCATCATCGATGGCCTCTGCCGAGGTGGGCGGCTCTCCCGCGACCTGGTCATGGCACGAGGCGGTCCCCGGCAGGTCGCATTGCGCTGCGGAGAAAGAAATGAAGAGGCAATTAAAAGGTGAATAGTAATTGCGAAAAGCATTTTTTTTACTTGGCCTGGTGTAAGGCCACGTGGAGCTATGGATATATATAGAGAGAGACACATAGAGATCCACACTCATAGAGATCCATATTCATAGACACAGGTACTCATAGAGACCCACAGAGACCCATACTCAGAGACTCACAGAGACCCATACTCATAGACACCCACACCCATAGAGATCCACACTCATAGAGACCCCCTTAGACCCATACTAATAGAGATCCATAGAAGTCCATACTTATAGAGACCCACTGAGACCCATACTCAGAGACACCCACAGAGACCCAGACTCATAGAGACCCACAGAGACCCATACTCATAGAGACCCACTGAGACCCACACTCATAGAGACCCACTGAGACCCATACTCTGAGACACCCACAGAGACCCACACTCATAGAGACCCACAGAGACCCACACTCATAGAGACCCAGACTCAGAGACACCCACAGAGACCCAGACTCATAGAGACCCACAGGGACCCATATTCATAGAGACCCACACTCATAGAGACCCACACAGACCCATACTCATAGAGACCCAGACTCACAGAGACCCACACTCATAGAGACCCACACAGACCCATACTCATAGAGACCCAGACTCACAGAGACCCACACTCATAGAGACCCACACAGACCCATACTCATAGAGACCCAGACTCACAGAGACCCACATTAAAACTAAGCAGTGTTTATGTTACCAGCTGTAAGGACCACTCTGAGCTGTTTGAGTGACTTCCTTTATCACAAGCGGCCTAGCCACCATCACCACCATCACCATCATCACCACCATCACCACCATCACCATCATCACCATCATCACCACCATCACCATCACCACCATCACCACCACCATCACCACCATCACCACCATCACCACCATCACCATCACCACCATCATCACCATCACCACCATCACCACCATCACCACCATCACCACCATCACCATCACCACTATCACCATCACCACCATCACCACCATCACCATCACCACTATCACCATCACCACCATCACCACCATCACCATCACCACATCACCATCACCACCATCACCACCATCACCATCACCACCATCACCATCACCACCATCACCACCATCACCATCACCACCATCACCATCACCACCATCACCACCATCACCATCACCACCATCACCACCATCACCACCACCATCACCACCACCACCATCACCACCATCACCACCACCACCATCACCACCACCACCACCACCATCACCACCATCACCACCATCACCACCATCACCACCACCACCATCACCACCATCACCACCACCACCACCATCACCACCATCACCACCACCACCATCACCACCATCACCACCATCACCACCATCACCACCATCACCACCACCACCATCATCACCACCACCACCATCATCACCACCATCACCACCATCACCACCATCACCACCATCACCACCATCACCACCACCACCATCACCACCATCACCACCATCACCACCATCACCACCATCACCACCACCACCACCACCATCACCACCACCACCACCATCACCACCATCACCACCATCACCACCACCATCACCACCATCACCACCATCACCACACCACCACCATCACCACCATCACCACCACCACCATCACCACCATCATCACCACTATCACCACCATCACCACCATCACCACCATCATCATCACCATCACCATCATCACCACCATCACCATCACCACCATCACCACCATCACCACCATCACCATCACCACCATCATCACCATCACCACTATCACCACCATCACCACCATCATCACCATCACCACCATCACCACCACCACCATCACCATCACCACCATCACCATCACCACCATCACCACCATCACCATCACCACCATCACCACCATCACCACCATCACCATCACCACCATCACCATCATCACCATCATCACCATCATCACCATCACCACCATCACCACCATCATCAACATCACCACTATCACCATCATCACCACCATCACCACCATCACCACCATCACCACCACCATCACCACCATCACCACCATCACCACCATCATCAACATCACCACTATCACCATCATCACCACCATCACCATCACCACCATCACCACCATCACCACCATCATCACCACCATCACCACCATCATCACCATCATCACCACCATCATCACCATCATCACCATCACCACTATCACCACCATCACCACCATCACCACCATCACCACCACAAGTTGACAGCAGCTCTAGCAAGTGGCTGATATCATCATCACCACCATCACCACGTGGGAATTTATAGCAGCAGACAAGTACTCTGCACGAGTGTTGATGTTGATTCTAATTGGGGAGATGAAAAACCGGAGGACCTGGCGAAAAATCCACGCGGCCACCACGGGGAGAGAGAGAGAGAGAGAGACACGCAGACTCCAAATATACAGCAGACCTCCTGTATACCAGGCGAGGTAGTCAACATCTCCACGGGGAGAGATAAACACAGACTCCAAATATACAGCAGCATCAGCAGGCATCGTCAGGGTCCAGGATGGAACCCACGACCTCCTGTATACCAGGCGAGGTAGTCAACATCTCCACGGGGAGAGAGAGACGCAGAGTCCAAATATACAGCAGGAGACATCGTCAGGGCCCAGGATCGAATCCACGACCTCCTGTATACCAGGCGAGGTAGTCAACATCTACACGGGGAGAGATAAACACAGACTCCAAATATATAGCAGCAGCAGCAGCAGGCTACGTCAGGGTCGGGATCGAACCCACGACCTGCTGTATACCAGGCGAGGTAGTCAACATCTCCATTGGGGAGAGAGAGACACGCAGTCTCCAGATATATATGAGGTGTCATGGTCGCGATCGAACCCACGACCTCCTGCGTACCAGGCGAGGTAGTCAACATCTCTCAGGGTCTGGGATCGAACCCACGACCTCCTGCGTACCAGGCGAGGTAGTCAACATCTCTCAGGGTCTCGGATCGAACCCACGACCTCCTGCGTACCAGGCGAGGTAGTCAACATCTCTCAGGGTCTCGGATCGAACCCACGACCTCCTGCGTACCAGGCGAGGTAGTCAACATCTCTCAGGGTCTCGGATCGAACCCACATCCTCCTGCGTACCAGGCGAGGTAGTCAACATCTCTCAGGGTCTGGGATCGAACCCACGACCTCCTGCATACCAGGCGAGGTAGTCAACATCTCTCAGGGTCTGGGATCGAACCCACGTCCTCCTGTGTACCAGGCGAGCTAGTCAACATCTCGCAGGGTCTGGGATCGAACCCACATCCTCCTGCGTACCAGGCGAGGTAGTCAACATCTCTCAGGGTCTGGGATCGAACCCACATCCTCCTGCGTACCAGGCGAGGTAGTCAACATCTCTCAGGGTCTGGGATCGAACCCACGACCTCCTGCGTACCAGGCGAGCTAGTCAACATCTCTCAGGGTCTGGGATCGAACCCACATCCTCCTGCGTACCAGGCGAGGTAGTCAACATCTCTCAGGGTCTGGGATCGAACCCACATCCTCCTGCGTACCAGGCGAGCTAGTCAACATCTCTCAGGGTCTGGGATCGAACCCACGACCTCCTGCATACCAGGCGAGGTAGTCAACATCTCTCAGGGTCTGGGATCGAACCCACGTCCTCCTGTGTACCAGGCGAGCTAGTCAACATCTCTCAGGGTCTGGGATCGAACCCACGTCCTCCTGTGTACCAGGCGAGGTAGTCAACATCTCTCAGGGTCTGGGATCGAACCCACATCCTCCTGCGTACCAGGCGAGGTAGTCAACATCTCTCAGGGTCTGGGATCGAACCCACGACCTCCTGCGTACCAGGCGAGGTAGTCAACATCTCTCAGGGTCTGGGATCGAACCCACATCCTCCTGCGTACCAGGCGAGCTAGTCAACATCTCTCAGGGTCTGGGATCGAACCCACATCCTCCTGCGTACCAGGCGAGGTAGTCAACATCTCTCAGGGTCTGGGATCGAACCCACATCCTCCTGCGTACCAGGCGAGCTAGTCAACATCTCTCAGGGTCTGGGATCGAACCCACGACCTCCTGCGTACCAGGCGAGGTAGTCAACATCTCTCCTAGACACCGTGGGTTCCTAAAACTGGAATGGTGGTGAAATTCGACGCGGTTTACTTACAAACGAGTTGGTTGATTTTTTCTGCACCTGGCCAAGCGTCCTCTGGGTCTTCGTAGTTGGCTTCATCATCAGCATCGCTGCCTTCATCATCATCAATATGGTCGTCATCATCAACAAAATCATCATCATCGTCATCATCCGCGTCATCATCGTCATCGTCATCATCATCGTCGTCATCGTCGTCATCGTCGTCATCATCGTAATCATCATCATCGTCATCATCGTCGTCATCATCATCGTCATCATCATCGTCATCATCATCATCGTCATCATCATCGGTCGTCATCATCGTCGTCATCATCGTCATCATCATCGTCGTCATCATCGTCATCATCATCGTCGTCATCATCGTCGTCATCATCGTCGTCATCATCGTCGTCATCATCGTCATCATCATCGTCATCATCATAATCGTCATCATCATCGTCGTCATCATCATCGTCATCATCATCGTCATCATCATCGTCATCATCATGATCGTCATCATTATCGTCGTCATCATCGTCATAATCGTCATCCTCACCATCATCATCATCATCGTCATCATCATCGTCGTCATCATCGTCATAATCGTCATCCTCATCATCATCGTCATCATCATCATCGTCGTCGTCATCATCGTCATCATCGTCATCATCATTGTTATCATCGTCATCATCATCATCGTCATCATCATCATCGTCGTCATCATCATCGTCGTCATTGTCATCATCCACTCAGTAGAGCCGAGTTTGATTGATGTTGATTGGCTGTGGCTCTGCTGTCATCCACTCAGTGGGATAGATATTTTTCTGGGCAGGAGCCAGGAAAGTGTTATGATCACTGCCCGCGCACATCATCAATCGGTCAGTCGTTAGTGTCCGCTCACAATCGAAAGGGTCAGCAATCGAAATCGTAAGCTGTGCTTCGTTTTGAGCGATTCATCCGACCGTTGGTTTTCGATCAATTAATTTGTGAATTTCAGTTCGCAAACCGTGTTACTGAAACAGAGTGCATTGATACATTAGTGGTTTTTGGCATAAAGATGCGCGGAAATCCAAAACAAGTATAACCCGTAAAAACAAAGTTTTTCACTATAAATCCTTTATATGCGTGGCGGCTAGAGTCCTCTCGTCCTCTGGCTTGAGATGGCTGCCAACTATGGGTCAGATGATTGCTTGGCCCCATTAAGCAATTGGTAATTACATATTATTTTTTGTTCCTAAAAGTGTACAATTTTGGAAAAAATATTTTCACGAACATTAATTGTCACGCACAACGAGTCTGTGTGGAAAATGTCAGCTCGATTGGATCACGGGAAGTGGGTTAAAAAACGACCGAAAGATTTGCACGGTCGTAAGCAAGCAAGCAAGCACGCAAGCAAGCAAGCGAACTTAATATAAAGGATTTAAAAATGCCTACATGTTCCAAAAAATTGCGACATTTTTGGGATTATCCACGATTTTGAATTACCCGCAGCCCTCCTGCCCGTCATAATCGAAAGCCTAGCTGTGGTTTTGGCTCTCACATGTACCTGGACGTCGCGTGGAATCGTTGTGCGTTTCTCTGTAATGAATCAAGGGTTTAAAAACAACTTTTGATTTAAAGCTTTCGTGACTGCAGGGATTCATCTTCTTGGTTCTTTCGGTAAAGTCATCACGTAGAAGGGAAGTAATAAAATAATAAAAATAAAACATAATAAAATTATTGTTTTATTTTTATTATTTTATTACTTCCCTTCTACGTGACTTTACCGAAAGAACCAAGAAGAAGAACAACAACAACAACGAACAGACCAGCAGGGTTTGCACGTATAGAGCGTTCTCCTAAAGTTGCCAACGTGCGCTGTGGGTTTGTAACTCTCCAACACACACACACGATTTCGATTTAAAGCTTTCGTGACTGCAGGGATTCATCTATAGTATAGTTATTATATTATTTTATTATGTTTTATTTTTATTATTTTATTATTTCCATTCTACGTGACTTTACCGAAAGAACCAAGAAGACACACATACGAGTTAAAACCCGTCACCACACGACACAGCCCACTAGTAAGGGTTGTCACGTAAACAGAACGTGGCCAATTCGTCACTAGTACAGCACTAGTGTGTACTGTAGTAGTGTAGTATAGTGTAGTGTATAGTGTAGTGTATAGTAGTATGGTGTATAGTGTCGTGTATAGTAATGTATAGTGTAGTGTATAGTAGTGTATAGTGTAGTGTATAGTGTAGTGTATAGTGTAGTGTATAGTAGTGTATAGTGTAGTGTATAGTAGTATGGTGTATAGTGTCGTGTGTATAGTGTATTGTAGTGTGTAGTGTATAGTAGTGTAGTGTATAGTAGTGTATAGAGTAGTGTATGTATAGTGTAGTGTATAGTGTAGTGTATAGTGTAGTGTATAGTAGTGTATAGTGTAGTGTATAGTGTAGTGTATAGTGTAGTATACTAGTACAGCACACCGGTGTGTTGGAGAGCCAAGCCACACCATGATGACATGATTTAAAGCTTTCGTGACTGCAGAGATTCATCTTCTTGGTTATTTCGGTAAAGTCACGTAGAAGGGAAGTAATAAAGTAATAAAAATAAAACATAATAAAATAATTCTCACGACGTTTCGGCCACAACGCAAGCAGCCGTCCTCAGGTGAAGAATGAAACACCACCAAGCTTGGAGCGTATATTTAAGCTGGGGTTATTACTTCTCTTCTACGTGACTTTACCGAAAGAACCAAGAAGATGATGACATGACTCTGCTACCTCTTTGTACGTCGCATATACGCTCTCTAATCCGCTAATCCTTGCTATTGATCAATATTTGTTCATTCAAGACGACATCTTGGTTACACTTTTGGTCAACAACAACAAAAAGCACGGTCACCATTTTCATCGTTTGTAGGCGACTCCAAGCAGTGCCTTGACTACCGTGGCCTATTGGATAACGGGGACCTGCCATTATCCATTATCTATCTGTAGTGGTGTGAACTACTCGCTGTTCGCAAGCTGTGAGAGCAGAT
>WFAB01003963.1:0-10814 GCA_018977245.1 Lethenteron camtschaticum
CACTACACTATACACTACACTATATACACACACTATACACTACACTATACACTACTACACTATACATTACTATACACTACACTATACACTACACTATACACTACACTATACCCTACTACACTATACACTACACTATACACTACACTATACACTACACACTACTATACACTACACTACTATACACTACACTACTACACTACTATACACTACACTATACACTACAGTGTAGTGTATAGTGTAGTGTATAGTGTAGTGACTACACTATACACTACACTATACCCTACTACACTATACACTACACTATACACTACACTATACACTACACACTACTATACACTACACTACTATACACTACACTACTACACTACTATACACTACACTATACACTACACTATACACTACACTATACACTACACTATACACGACTATACACTACACTATATACTACACTATACACGACTATACACTACACTATATACTACACTATATACTACACTATACACTACACTATACACTACACTATTATACACTACACTATACACTACACTATACACTACATTACACACTACACTATACACTACTACACTATACACTACTATACACTACACTATACACTATTATACACTACACTATACACTACTATACACTACACTATACACTACACTATACATTACTATACACTACACTATACACTACACTATACATTACTATACACTACACACTATGCTAGTATACTACACGACTGGGTGAGTGAGTGACTGAGTGAGCGGGTGAGTGAGTGGGTGAGTGAGCGGATGACTGAGTGGTGAGTGAGTGAGTGACTGAGTGAGTGGGTGAGTGGGTAAGTGAGCGGGTGACTGAGCAGGTGAGTGAGCGAGTGACTAAGTGAGTGTGTGACTGAGTGAGCGAGTGACTAAGTGAGTGTGTGACTGAGTGAGCGGGTGGCTAAGTGAGTGTGTGACTGAGTGAGTGACTAAGTGAGTGTGTGACTGAGTGAGCGAGTGACTAAGTGAGTGTGTGACTGAGTGAGCGGGTGGCTAAGTGAGTGTGTGGCTGAGTGGGTGGGTGAGTGGGTGACTGAGTGAGTGAGTGACTGAGTGAGTGGGTGGGTGAGCGGGTGACTGAGTGAGTGTGTGGCTGAGTGGGTGGGTGAGTGGGTGACTGAGTGAGTGAGTGACTGAGTGAGTGGGTGAGTGAGTGTGTGACTAAGTGGGTGAGTGAGCGAGTGGTGACTGAGCGGGTGACTGACTGAGTGTGTGACTGAGTGAGTGGGTGGGTGAGCGGGTGAGTGAGTGACTAAGTGAGTGTGTGACTGAGTGAGTGGGTGACTGAGTGACTGAGTGAGCGTGTGAGTGAGTGTGTGACTGAGTGAGAGGGTGAGTGAGCGGGTGAGTGAGCGAGTGACTGAGTGTGTGACTGAGTGAGTGGGTGAGTGAGTGGGTGACTGAGCGTGTGACTGAGTGAGTGGGTGGGTGAGTGAGCGGGTAACTGAGTGTGTGACTGAGCGAGTGGGTGGGTGAGTGGCTGAGTGAGTGACTGAGTGAGTGTGTGACTGAGCGTGTGAGTGAGTGTGTGACTGAGTGAGTGGGTGAGTGTGTGACTGAGCGTGTGAGTGAGTGTGTGACTGAGTGAGTGGGTGAGTGAGCGGGTGACTGTGTGACTGAGTGAGTGGGTGAGTGAGCGGATGACTGACTGAGTGTGTGACTGAGTGTGTGACTGAGTGAGTGTGTGACTGAGTGAGCGGGTGACTGAGTGAGTGGGTGATTGAGTGGGTGACTGAGTGTGTGTGTGAGTGGGTGAGTGGGTGGGTGGGTGAGCGGGTGACTGAGTGTGTGACTGAGCGTGTGAGTGAGTGTGTGACTGAGTGAGTGGGTGAGTGGGTGGGTGACTGAGTGACTGAGTGAGTGTGTGACCGAGTGAGTGAGTGACTGAGTGAGCAGGTGACTGAGTGTGTGACTGAGTGAGTGTGTGACTGAGTGAGTGGGTGACTGAGTGAGTGGGTGATTGAGTGGGTGATTGAGTGTGTGATTGACTGAGTGTGTGACTGAGCGAGTGGTGAGCGAGCGAGTCCGCATTACGGATCAGTGACAACACCGTTCAAGTCTGTGTGGCTCTATTGGATGGTGTGGTGTCACCCATTCTCTCCACACTCAGAGTGAAGAGGAGGTGGAGGAGGAGGTGGAAGAGGAGGAGGGGATGAGGGGACGAGTTGATTTGGAAGATGAGTCGACCGATGAGCTGGGAGAATCATTGACCTCCTGGGCCGATCCCAGCTCTGAGGATGATTCGCAGGTGACGCACACACAGTGACACACACACACAGTGACACACACACAGTGACGCACACACACACAGTGACACACACACACACACAGTGACACACACACAGTGACACACACGCACTGTGACACACACACTGTGACGCACACACACTGTGACACACACACTGTGACACACACACACACAGTGACACACACACAGTGACACACACACAGTGACGCACACACTGTGACGCACACACACACAGTGACACACACACAGTGACACACACACAGTGACGCACACACAGTGACACACACACAGTGACGCACACACACACAGTGACACACACACACACACACAGTGACACACACACAGTGACACACACGCACTGTGACACACACACTGTGACGCACACACACTGTGACACACACACTGTGACACACACACTGTGACACACACACAGTGTGACACACACACAGTGACACACACACACAGTGACACACACACAGTGTGACACACACACAGTGTGACACACACACAGTGACACACACACACACACAGTGACACACACAGTGACACACACAGTGACACACACACACAGTGGCACACACACACAGTGACACACACTGTGACCCACACACACTGTGACACACACAGTGACAAAGATAAAGATCCCCCGTATAGCCTTAACAGACTGTTCACAGCGCACTCAGCACGCACACACCACGGCCGTACACGCCCTCCGCGCTTATTGAACCGCTGTGCCTCTGAAACGATTTCTGTTTGTCTTTCCTGCAGCATCACCATCATCAGCAGCAGCAGCATCAGCAGCAACAGCAGAAGCAACAGCAGCAGCAGCAGCATCAGCAGCAGCATCAGCAGCAGCAACATCAACAGCAGCAGCATCAGCAACAGCAGCAGCATCAGCAACAGCAGCAGCAGCATCAGCAGCAGCATCAGCAGCAACAGCATCAGCAGCACCAACAGCAGCAGCAACAGCAGAAGCATCAGCAGCAGCAGCATCAGCAGCAACATCAACAGCAGCAGCAGCAACATCAACAGCAGCATCAGCAGCAGCAGCATCCAGAGCCGTTGCTTGCAAGCAACTTATCAGCTTCTGCAGCGAGCTGGCCTTACCATCATCATCATCAGCAGCATCAGCAGCAGAAAATTTGGAACGCACCCACGTGGGCTATAAGGCAACAGCAGCATCATCATCAGCAGCAGCATCATCATCAGCTGCAGCAGCATCATCATCAGCTACAGCCGGGGCTATCGGAGCAGTCCCAGATTGAGGAGTTTGGCCTTCTGATTGATGGCATTGGAGCTGTGGGCTTTGATAGTGGAGGAGGTGGTGGTGGAGGTGGTGGTGTAGGTGGTGGTGGTGGTGGTAGTAGTGGTGGAGGAGGTGGTGGTGGAGGTGGTGGTGGTGGTGGTAGTGGTGGTGTAGGTGGTGGTGGAGGTAGTGGTGTAGGTGGTGGTGTAGGTGGTGGTAGTGGTGGTGGTGTAGGTGGAGGAGTAGGTGGTGTAGGTGGTGATGGTGGTGGTGGTGGCGGTAGTGGTGTAGGTGGTGGCGGTGGTGGCGGTGGTGTAGGTGGTGGTGGTGTAGGTGGTGGAGTAGGTGGTGTAGGTGGTGGTAATGGTATTGGTGGTGTAGGTGGTGTAGGTGGTGTAGGTGGTGGTAGTGGTAGTGGTGGAGGAGGTGGTGGAGGTGGTGGTGCTGTAGGTGGTGGTGGTGTAGGTGGTGGCGGTGGTGGCGGTGGAGGTGCTGTAGGTGGTGTAGGTGGTGGCGGTGGTGGCGGTGTAGGTGGTGTAGGTGGTGTAGGTGGTGGTGGTGGAGGTGGTGGTGGAGGACTGGTAGGTGGACTCGTGGTAGGTGGACTCGTGGTAGGTGGAGACTATCGGCCGGCCCACTGGAGTGAAGCTGCTTCCCGCTTCAAAGATCCGGGGAGCAGCTTCCTGCGACCCTTACAGGTGACCCCGTCGTGACCCCGACGTGACCCCGACGTGACCCCGACGTGACCCCGACACGGCCATCGTGAACCCTGACACGGCCATCGTGAACCCGTCGTGAACCCTGACACGGCCATCGTGAACCCTGACACGGCCATCGTGACATCGTGAACCCTGACACGGCCATCGTGAACCTTGACACGGCCATCTTGAACCCGTCGTGAACCCTGACACGGCCACCGTGACCCCGTCGTGAACCCTGACACGGCCACCGTGACCCCGTCGTGAACCCTGACACGGCCATCGTGACCCCCGTCGTGAACCCTGACACGGCCATCGTGAACCCTGACACGGCCATCGTGACCCCGTCGTGACCCCTGACACGGCTACCGTGACCCCGACGTGACCCCGACACGGCCATCGTGAACCCTGACACGGCCATCGTGACCCCGTCGTGAACCCTGACACGGCCATCATGAACCCTGACACGGCCATCGTGACCCCCGGCTTGACCCCGACACGGCCATCGTGAACCCTGACACGGCCATCGTGACCCCGTCGTGAACCCTGACACGGCCATCGTGAACCCTGACACGGCCATCGTGACCCCGTCGTGAACCCTGACACGGCCATCGTGAACCCTGACACGGCCACCGTGACCCCGTCGTGAACCCTGACACGGCCACCGTGACCCCGTCGTGAACCCTGACACGGCCATCGTGACCCCGTCGTGAACCCTGACACGGCCATCGTGACCCCGTCGTGACCCCTGACACGGCTTCCGTGACCCCGACGTGACCCCGACACGGCCATCGTGAACCCTGACACGGCCATCGTGACCCCGTCGTGAACCCTGACACGGCCATCATGAACCCTGACACGGCCATCGTGACCCCGGCTTGACCCGACACGGCCATCGTGAACCCTGACACGGCCATCGTGACCCCGTCGTGAACCCTGACACGGCCATCGTGAACCCTGACACGGCCATCGTGACCCCGTCGTGAACCTTGACACGGCCATCGTGAACCCTGACACGGCCACCGTGACCCCGTCGTGAACCCTGACACGGCCACCGTGACCCCGTCGTGAACCCTGACACGGCCATCGTGACCCCGTCGTGAACCCTGACACGGCCATCGTGAACCCTGACACGGCCATCGTGACCCCGTCGTGACCCCTGACACGGCTACCGTGACCCCGACGTGACCCCGACACGGCCACCGTGACCCCGTCGTGAACCCTGACACGGCCATCGTGACCCCGTCGTGAACCCTGACACGGCCATCGTGAACCCTGACACGGCCATCGTGACCCCGTCGTGAACCCTGACACGGCCACCGTGACCCCGTCGTGAACCCTGACACGGCCATCGTGACCCCGTCGTGAACCCTGACACGGCCGTCGTGACCCCGTTGTGAACCCTGACACGGCCGTCGTGACCCCGTCTTGAACCCTGACACGGCCATCGTGACCCCTGACACGGCCATCGTGACCCCGTCGTGAACCCTGACACGGCCATCGTGACCCCGTCGTGAACCCTGATGCTGCCATCGTGAACCCTGACACGTCCATTGTGACCCCATCGTGAACCCCGACACGGCCATCGTGAATCTGACACGGCCAGATGCACGATGGCCGTGGTGTAGTGGTGGAGGTGGTGGTGTAGTGAACATCGCTAGCACTGGGGAGACAAAGGCGGCCGGGCGTGGTGGTGCTGGTTGCCACCCACCCCCTCTGTGTGTAGCCACAGTGCCGGTAGCCTTCATAGACGCTGCTGCTGCTGCTACTCGCTACAAACAGAACTTGCCCCTACAGTCTGAGGCTACACGGGGGATCTTTGTCTTTGTGCATGGGGGAGTGAGTGAGTGAGTGAGCCAGTGACTAAGTGAGTGGCTGAGTGAATGGGTAAGTAGGTGAGTGAGTGAGTGGCTGAGTGAGTGAATGAGCGAGTGAATGGGTGAGTAGGTGAGTGAGTGGCTGAGTGAATGGGTGAGTAGGTGAGTGAGTGACTGAGTGAGTGGCTGAGTGAGTAGGTGAGTGATTGAGTGAGTAGGCGAGTGAGTGACTGAGTGAGTGGGTGAGTAGGTGGGAGT
Organism: Lethenteron camtschaticum; assembly: GCA_018977245.1. NCBI lineage: Eukaryota > Metazoa > Chordata > Hyperoartia > Petromyzontiformes > Petromyzontidae > Lethenteron > Lethenteron camtschaticum. The sequence continues at coordinate 6,312 of WFAB01003963.1, forward strand.
GTGTGTGTCTGTGTGTGACACTGGGGAGACAAAGGCGGCCGGGCGTGGTGGTGCTGGCCACCCACCCCCTCTGTGTGTAGCCACAGTGCCGGTAGCCTTCATAGACGCTGCTGCTGCTACTCGCTACTAACAGCACTTGCCCCTACAGTCTGTTAGAGGCTACCTGGGGGAACTTTGTCTTTACCTGGTCGGCAGCACTTGCCCCTACAGCCGCGTGTGAGGCTACCTGGGGGATCTTTGTCTTTTGTCTCCGTGACCGCAGGACCCTGGTGACCTATTGGACGTCTCGGCCCCCCACTCCCTGGGCAGCCGCCCCCCCAATCAGCCCTCCAATCAGCCTCGCCACGATACGGGCGCAGGTGCCATTACACAGACACACTCACACCTACTCACTCACTCAGCCACTCATTCACTTAGCCACTCACTCACCCATCCACCCACTCACCCACCCATCCATCTACTCACTCACTCAGCCACTCACTCAGTCATTCACTCACTCAGCCACTCACCCATTCACTCACTCAGCCACTCACTCACTCAGCCACTCACTCACTCACCCACTCACTCACTCAGCCACTCACTCACCCACTCACTCAGCCACTCACTCAGCCACTCACTCAGCCACTCACTCACCCACTCACTCACTCAGCCACTCACACATTCACTCACTCAGCCACTCACCCACCCACCCACTCACCCACTCATCCACCCACTCACCCACCTATCCATCCACCCACCCACTCACTCCCCCACTCACTCCTTTACCCAGTCACCCACCCATCCATTCACTCACCCACCCGCTCACCCACCCACCCATCCACTCACTCCCCCACCCACCCACCTATCCAGCCATTCACTCACTGACTCACGCACTCACCCAGCCACTCACTCACCCACCTGCCCACTCACCCACCCACTCACCCACCCACTCACCCACTTCCCCACCCACCACCCACCCCTAACTCCATCAGACAATTTGTGATAATAAAAAATAAGCTCTTCGTAGCTCATCGGATTCCTCATCCAATACAAATAAATACTCTGATTCTGTCCCCCCCCACCTCCCCCCCACCACCCCCCACCACCACCACCCCCACCACCACCACCCCACCACCCCCCTCCCCACCTCCCTCCACCCCCCCACCACCCCCCACCTTTCCCCCACCACCCCCCACCACCACCACCACCCCCCCACCATCCCCCCACCACCCCCTCCACCACCCCCCTCCCCACCACCCCCACCACCACCTCCCCACCGCCCCCCACCGCCACCTCCCACCACCACCACCCCCCCACCACCCCCCACCTCCCACCACCCACCCCCCCTCCCCACCCCCTCCCCCCCACCCCCTCCCCACCCCCCTCCCCCCCACCCCCTCCCACCCCCCACCCCTCCCCACCCCCCCACCAACCCCCACCCCCTCCCCCCCCAGGCCTCTCCACTCTCTTCCCCGTGACTGTGGGGGGCTCGTTGGGGAGGGCGCTGAGGGTCTACAGCGGCTCCCCCACGGAGAGCAACCGCCTCTCCCTCACCGAGAGCAAATACTCACGCAAGGTGTTCGTGGGGGCCTGCCCCCCGACATCGATGAAGGTGGGTGGGTGGGTGGGTGAGTGAGTGGGTGAGTGGGTGAGCGAGTGGGTGGGTGGGTTGGTGGGTGAGTGGGTGGGTGGGTTGGTGGGTGAGTGGGTGGGTTGGTGAGTGGGTGAGTGGGTGAGTGAGTGAGTGAGTGGGTGGGTGGGTGAGTGAGTGGGTGAGTGAGTGAGTGGGTGGGTGGGTGAGTGAGTGAGTGAGTGGGTGAGTGGGTAGGTGGGTGAGTGAGTGGGTGGGTGGGTGGGTGGGTGAGTGAGTGGGTGAGTGGGTGGGTGGGTGGGTGAGTGAGTGGGTGGAAGGTTGGGTGGGTGAGTGGGTCAGTGGGTGGGTGGGTGAGTGAGTGGGTGGGTGGGCGGGTGGGTGGGCGGGTAGGTGGGTGAGTGAGTGGGTGTGTGAGTGGGTGGGTGAGTGGGTGGGTGGGTGAGTGGGTGAGTGGGTGAGTGGGTGAGTGGGTGGGTGAGTGGGTGGGTGAGTGAGTGGGTGAGTGGGTGAGTGGGTGGGTGAGTGGGTGAGTGGGTGAGTGGGTGGGTGAGTGGGTGAGCGGGTGGGTGGGCGGGTAGGTGGGTGAGTGAGTTGGTGAGCGGGTGAGTGGGTGAGTGAGTGGGTGGGTGAGTGAGTGGGTGAGTGGGTGAGTGAGTGGGTGAGTGGGCGGGCGGGCGGGTGAGTGGGTGGGCAGGTGGGTGGGTGGGAGAACGAGAGGGTGGGCGGGTGAGAGGGGGGGAGCGATGCGAGTAGGTTGAGTGAGTGAGCGATTGGGTGAGTGAGGGAGTGAGTAAGGTGGCTGAGTCGGTGGGTGGTTGAGTGAGGTGGGTGAGTGGCTGAGCGATTGACTGACTGATTGAGTGGATGAGCGATTGACTGAATGATTGAGTGAGTGGCTGAGCGAGTGAGTGTGTGGCCGAGTGAGTGTGTGGGTGAGTGAGTGACTACGCGAGCGGGTGAGCGAGTAAGTGACTGACTAGGTGAGCGGGTGAGTGAGTGGGCAATCGAGGTGAGTGGGCGAGCGAGTGACTCACAGGGTGAGCGAGTGAGCGACGGAGTGGGTGAGCGAGCGAGTGAGTGAGTGAGTGATTGGGTGGATGGGTGACTGATTGAGTGAGCGACCGAGTGATTGAGCGAGTGAGTGAGTGAGTGAGTGAGCGAGCGAGTGAGTGAGCGTGCGAGTGAGCGTGCGAGCGAGTGAGCGACCGAGTGGGTGAGTGAGTGAGTGATTGGGTGGATGGGTGACTGATTGAGTGAGCGACCGAGTGAGTGACTGCGAGTGGGTGAGTGACTGAGCGAGTGGGTGAGTGAGTGACTACGCGAGCGGGTGAGCGAGTAAGTGACTGACTAGGTGAGTGGGTGAGTGAGCGAGTGAGCGACCGAGTGAGTGAGCGAGTGAGTGAGTGATTGGGTGGATGGGTGACTGATTGAGTGAGCGAGTGAGTGAGTGTGTGAGCGAGTGAGCGACCGAGTGGGTGAGCGAGTGAGTGATTGGGTGGATGGGTGACTGATTGAGTGAGCGACCGAGTGGGTGAGCGAGTGAGTGAGCGACCGAGTGGGCGAGTGGGCGAGCGGGCGAGCAAGTGGGTGAGCGAGCGACCGAGTGGGTGAGCGAGTGAGTGAGTGATTGGGTGGATGGGTGACTGATTGAGTGAGCGACCGAGTGGGTGAGCGAGTGAGTGAGTGATTGGGTGGATGGGTGACTGATTGAGTGAGCGACCGAGTGAGTGGGTGAGCGAGCGGGCGAGCGACTCACAGAGTGAGCGAGTGAGGTGAGTGACCACCGCTCAGCTGTCTACAACCCCCCTTCCCCCTGCTCCCCCGTGGGCTACCTGGGGGAGCTTTATCTTCGCTTCCTCTGTTCCCGCAGATGAGATCACCGCCAGCTTCGGCAGGTTTGGGTCCCTGGACGTTGATTGGCCGCACAAAGCTGAGAACAAGTCATCCTTCCCCCCTAAAGGTGAGTGAGTGGGTGGGTGAGTGGGTGGGTGAGTGGGTGGGTGAGTGGGTGGGTGGGTGAGTGGGTGGGTGGGTGAGTGGGTGGTGGGTGAGTGGGTGGTGGGTGGGTGAGTGGGTGGGTGGGTGAGTGGGTGGGTGGGTGGGTGGGTGGGTGGGTGAGTGGGTGGGTGGGTGGTGGGTGGGTGGGTGGGTGGGTGGGTGGGTGGGTGAGTGGGTGGGTGGGTGAGTGGGTGGGTGGGTGGTGGGGGTGGGTGGGTGGGTGGGTGAGTGGGTGGGTGGGTGGGTGGGTGGGTGAGTGGGTGGGTGGGTGGGTGAGTGGGTGGGTGAGTGGGTGGGTGGGTGGGTGAGTGGGTGGGTGGGTGGGTGGGTGGGTGGGTGAGTGGGTGGGTGGGTGGGTGGGTGGGTGGGTGGGTGGGTGAGTGGGTGGGTGGGTGGGTGAGTGGGTGAGTGAGTGAGTGGGTGGGTGAGTGGGTGGGTGGGTGGGTGAGTGGGTGGGTGGGTGAGTGGGTGGGTGAGTGGGTGGGTGAGTGGGTGGGTGAGTGGGTGGGTGAGTGAGTGAGGGAGTGGGTGGGTGAGTGGGTGGGTGGGTGAGTGGGTGGATGGGTGGGTGGGTGGATGGGTGGGTGAGTGGGTGGGGTGGGTGGGTGGGTGGGTGAGTGGGTGGGTGGGTGAGTGGGTGGGTGGGTGAGTGGGTGGGTGGGTGAGTGGGTGGGTGGGTGAGTGGGTGGGTGGGTGAGTGGGTGGTGGGTGAGTGGGTGGGTGGGTGAGTGGGTGGGGGTGAGTGGGTGGGTGAGTGGGTGGGTGAGTGGGTGGGTGAGTGTGGGTGGGTGAGTGGGTGGGTGAGTGGGTGGGTGAGTGTGGGTGGGTGAGTGGGTGAGTGGGTGAGTGGGTGGGTGAGTGAGTGGGCGGGTGAGTGTGGTGGTGAGAGTGGGTGGGTGAGTGTGTGTGTCATGTGTGAGTGTCTGTGTGAC
>WFAB01003964.1:0-10812 GCA_018977245.1 Lethenteron camtschaticum
ATAAAATGACGTGTTTACCCTTTCTGCCGATAAACACGAGCTGTGTTCAGGCACGAAACAAGAGACTCACAGACTCACCACACAGAGACTCACAGACTCACCACACAGAGACCCACAGACTCACCCACACAGAGACCCACAGACTCACACAGCCCACAGACTCACACAGAGACCCACAGACTCACAGAGACCCACAGACTCACACAGAGACCCACAGACTCACCACACAGAGACCCATAGACTCACAGAGACTCACACAGACCCACAGACTCACACAGAGACCCACAGACTCACCACACAGAGACCCATAGACTCATCACACAGACCCACAGACTCATCACACAGAGACCCACAGACTCACCACACAGAGACCCATAGACTCATCACACAGAGACCCACAGACCCATCACACAGAGACCCACAGGACTCACCACACAGAGACCCATAGACTCCACACAGAGACCCACAGACTCACACAGAGACCCATAGACTCACACCAGGAGTCCCACAGACTCACACAGAGACCCATAGACTCACCACGCAGAGACCCACAGACTCACCACACAGAGACCACAGACTCACCACACAGACACCCACAGACTCACCACACAGATACCCACAGACTCACCACACAGAGACCCACAGACTCACCACACAGAGACCCACAAACTCACCACAAGACCCACAGACTCACCACACCGAGACCCACAGACTCACCACACAGAAACCCATAGACTCACACAGAGACCCACAGACTCACACAGAGACCCATAGACTCACACAGAGTCCCACAGGACTCACCACACAGAGACCCATAGACTCACTCACCACACAGAGACCCATAGACTCACCACACAGAGACCACAGACTCACCACACAGAGACCCACAGACTCACCACACAGAGACCCACAGACTCACCACACAGAGACCCACAGACTCACCACGCAGAGACCACAGACTCACACAGAGACCACAGACTCATCACACAGAGACCCACAGACTCACACAGAGGACCCACAGACTCACCACACAGAGACCCACAGACTCACCACGCAGAGACCCACAGACTCACACAGAGACCCATAGACTCATCACACAGAGACCCACAGACTCACCACACAGAGACCCACAGACTCACCACACAGAGACCCACAGACTCATCACACAGAGACCCACAGACTCACCACACAGAGACCCACAGACTCATCACACAGAGACCCACAGACTCACCATACAGAGACCCACAGACTCACACAGAGACCCACAGACTTACCCACACAGAGACCCACAGACTCACCACGCAGAGACACACAGATTCACCACACAGAGACCCACAGACTCACCACACAGAGACCCACAGACTCACCACACAGAGACACACAGACTCACCACACAGAGACCCACAGACTCAACACACAGAGACCCACAGACTCACCACACAGAGACCCACAGACTCACCACACAGAGTCCCACAGACTCACCACACAGACACCCACAGACTCACCACACAGAGACCCACAGACTCACCACACAGAGTCCCACAGACTCACCACACAGAGACCCACAGACTCACCACACAGAGACCCACAGACTCACACAGAGACCCACAGACTCACCACACAGAGACCCACAGACTCACCACAGTTTCGCACTTGAATGTCGTCAGCTGCTATCTGCAGAAAGCAGCACTTGCCCCATCAGCCCGCGAGAGGCTACACGGGGAATCTTTGTCTCTGGTGTCTGAGTGTTCATCTGTTCATCTGAAACTGGATTTGACGTTCTCGTAACTGAGTTGACGGCTAATTGCGGATGGGTTCGGAAAGTGGCGAGCGTGTGCTGAGGCTATATGGGGATCTTTATCTTTGTGCATCTCTGTGCGTGTGTTTGTGTGTGTGTTTGTCTGTGTGTGTGTCTGTGTGTGTGTCTGTGTGTGTGTGTATCTGTGTGTGTGTGTATCTGTGTGTGTATCTGGTGTGTGTGTATCTGTGTCTGTGTGCGTGTGTGTCTGTGTGTGTGTGTCTGTGCTGTGTCTGTGCGTGTGTGTCTGTGTGTGTGTCTGTGTGTGTGTCTGTGTGTGTCTGTTGTAGGGAGCGGTGGTGCAGTGGTTAAGGCTCCGCTGCCCAACCGCTCACGGTCTGAACCTGTCCCGGCCTCCCGTAGGTCGACTCAGTCTCAAATGAGTAGCTGATGTAGCGGTGGTGGTGCAGTAAACATCGCCACTGGGGAGACAAAGGCGGCCGGGCGTGGTGCTGGCCACCCACCCCCTCGTGTGCCACAGCGCCGGTAGCCTTCATAGGTGCTGCTCGCTAACAGCACTTGCCCCGACAGTCTGTTACAGGCTACACGGGGGACCTTTGTCTTTGTGTCTATAGGCAGAGAAGATGCCCACTGACACGGCCATTGTGAACCCCCTGAGAGAGAGAGACACCCAGACCCAGGGATGAACCCAGACTCTCAGTGTCTCTGGCTCAGTGAACCCACTGAGAGAGAGAGACACCCAGACCCAGGGATTGAACCTAGACTCTCAGTGTCTCTGACTTTGTGAACCCCCTGAGAGAGAGAGACACCCAGACCCAGGGATTGAACCCAGACTCTCAGTGTCTCTGGCTCAGTGAACCCCACTGGAGAGAGAGACACCCAGACCCAGGGATTGAACCAGACTCTCAGTGTCTCTGACTTAGTGAACCCCACTGAGAGAGAGAGACACCCAGACCCAGGGATTGAACCCAGACTCTCAGTGTCTCTGGCTTAGTGAACCCCACTGAGAGAGAGAGACACCCAGACCCAGGGATTGAACCCAGACTCTCAGTGTCTCTGGCTTAGTGAACCCCACTGAGAGAGAGACACCCAGACCCAGGGATTGAACCCAGACTCTCAGTGTCTCTGGCTAGTGAACCCCACTGAGAGAGAGACACCCAGACCCAGGGATTGAACCCAGACTCTCAGTGTCTCTGGCTTAGTGAACCCCACTGAGAGAGAGAGACACCCAGACCCAGGGATTGAACCCAGACTCTCAGTGTCTCTGGCTTAGTGAACCCCACTGGGAGAGAGACACCCAGACCCAGGGATTGAACCCAGACTCTCAGTGTCTCTGGCTAGTGAACCCCACTAGAGAGAGAGACACCCAGACCCAGGGATTGAACCCAGACTCTCAGTGTCCTGGCTCAGTGAACCCCACTGAGAGAGAGAAACACCCAGACCCAGGGATTGAACCCAGACTCTCAGTGTCTCTGACTTAGTGAACCCCACTGAGAGAGAGACACCCAGACCCAGGGATTGAACCCAGACTCTCAGTGTCTCTGGCTCAGTGAACCCCACTGAGAGAGAGAACACCCAGACCCAGGGATTGAACCCAGACTCTCAGTGTCTCTGACTTAGTGAACCCCACTGAGAGAGAGACACCCAGACCCAGGGATTGAACCCAGACTCTCAGTGTCTCTGGCTTAGTGAACCCCACTGAGTGAGACACCCAGACCCAGGGATTGAACCCACACTCTCAGTGTCTCTGCTTAGTGAACCCCCTGAGAGAGAGAGAGACACCCAGACCCAGGGATTGAACCCAGACTCTCAGTGTCCCTGGCTTAGTGAACCCCACTGAGAGAGAGAGAGACACCCAGACCCAGGGATTGAACCCAGACTCTCAGTGTCTCTGGCTTAGTGAACCCCACTGAGAGAGAGAGACACCCAGACCCAGGGATTGAACCCAGACTCTCAGTGTCTCTGGCTTAGTGAACCCCACTGAGAGAGAGACACCCAGACCCAGGGATTGAACCCAGACTCTCAGTGTCTCTGGCTTAGTGAACCCCACTGAGAGAGAGACACCCAGACCCAGGGATTGAACCCAGACTCTCAGTGTCTCTGGCTTAGTGAACCCCACTGGAGAGAGACACCCAGACCCAGGGATTGAACCCAGACTCTCAGTGTCTCTGGCTTAGTGAACCACACTGAGAGAGAGAGAGACACCCAGACCCAGGGATTGAACCCAGACTCTCAGTGTCTCTGGCTTAGTGAACCCCTGAGAGAGAGACACCCAGACCCAGGGATTGAACCCAGACTCTCAGTGTCTCTGGCTTAGTGAACCCCACTGAGAGAGAGAGAGAGACACCCAGACCCAGGGATTGAACCCAGACTCTCAGTGTATCTGGCTTAGTGAACCCCACTGAGAGAGACACCCAGACCCAGGGATTGAACCCAGACTCTCAGTGTCTCTGGCTTAGTGAACCCCCTGAGAGAGAGACACCCAGACCCAGGGATTGAACCCAGACTCTCAGTGTCTCTGGCTTAGTGAACCCCACTGAGAGAGAGAGAGACACCCAGACCCAGGGATTGAACCCAGACTCTCAGTGTCTCTGGCTTAGTGAACCCCACTGAGAGAGAGAGAGACACCCAGACCCAGGGATTGAACCCAGACTCTCAGTGTCTCTGGCTTAGTGAACCCCACTGAGAGAGAGACACCCAGACCCAGGGATTGAACCCAGACTCTCAGTGTCTCTGGCTTAGTGAACCCCACTGAGAGAGGAGACACCCAGACCCAGGGATTGAACCCAGACTCTCAGTGTCTCTGGCTTAGTGAACCCACTGGGAGAGAGACACCCAGCCCAGGGATTGAACCCAGACTCTCAGTGTCTCTGGCTTAGTGAACCCACTGAGAGAGAGAGAGACACCCAGACCCAGGGATTGAACCCAGACTCTCAGTGTCTCTGGCTTAGTGAACCCCCTGAGAGAGAGACACCCAGACCCAGGGATTGAACCCAGACTCTCAGTGTCTCTGGCTTAGTGAACCCCACTGAGAGAGAGAGAGAGACACCCAGACCCAGGGATTGAACCCAGACTCTCAGTGTATCTGGCTTAGTGAACCCCACTGAGTGAGACACCCAGACCCAGGGATTGAACCCAGACTCTCAGTGTCTCTGGCTTAGTGAACCCCACTGAGAGAGAGAGACACCCAGACCCAGGGATTGAACCCAGACTCTCAGTGTTCTGGCTTAGTGAACCCCACTGAGAGAGAGAGAGACACCCAGACCCAGGGATTGAACCCAGACTCTCAGTGTCTCTGGCTTAGTGAACCCCACTGAGTGGAGACACCCAGACCCAGGGATTGAACCCAGACTCTCAGTGTCTCTGGCTTAGTGAACCCACTGGGAGAGAGACACCCAGACCCAGGGATTGAACCCAGACTCTCAGTGTCTCTGGCTTAGTGAACCCACTGAGAGAGAGAGAGACACCCAGACCCAGGGATTGAACCCAGACTCTCAGTGTCTCTGGCTTAGTGAACCCCCTGAGAGAGAGACACCCAGACCCAGGGATTGAACCCAGACTCTCAGTGTCTCTGGCTTAGTGAACCCCACTGGAGAGAGAGAGAGACACCCAGACCCAGGGATTGAACCCAGACTCTCAGTGTCTCTGGCTTAGTGAACCCACTGGGAGAGAGACACCCAGCCCAGGGATTGAACCCAGACTCTCAGTGTCTCTGGCTTAGTGAACCCCACTGAGAGAGAGAGACACCCAGACCCAGGGATTGAACCCAGACTCTCAGTGTCTCTGGCTTAGTGAACCCACTGGGAGAGAGACACCCAGGCCCAGGGATTGAACCCAGACTCTCAGTGTCTCTGGCTTAGTGAACCCCACTGAGAGAGAGAGAGACACCCAGACCCAGGGATTGAACCCAGACTCTCAGTGTCTCTGGCTTAGTGAACCCCCTGAGAGAGAGACACCCAGACCCAGGGATTGAACCCAGACTCTCAGTGTCTCTGGCTTAGTGAACCCCACTGGAGAGAGAGAGAGACACCCAGACCCAGGGATTGAACCCAGACTCTCAGTGTATCTGGCTTAGTGAACCCCACTGAGTGAGACACCCAGACCCAGGGATTGAACCCAGACTCTCAGTGTCTCTGGCTTAGTGAACCCCACTGAGAGAGAGAGACACCCAGACCCAGGGATTGAACCCAGACTCTCAGTGTATCTGGCTTAGTGAACCCCACTGAGAGAGAGAGAGACACCCAGACCCAGGGATTGAACCCAGACTCTCAGTGTCTCTGGCTTAGTGAACCCCCTGAGAGAGAGAGAGACACCCAGACCCAGGGCTTGAACCCAGACTCTCAGTGTCTCTGGCTTAGTGAACCCCACTGAGAGAGAGAGAGACACCCAGACCCAGGGATTGAACCCAGACTCTCAGTGTCTCTGGCTTAGTGAACCCCACTGAGAGAGAGAGAGACACCCAGACCCAGGGATTGAACCCAGACTCTCAGTGTCTTTGGCTTAGTGAACCCCCTGAGAGAGAGAGACACCCAGACCCAGGGATTGAACCCAGACTCTCAGTGTCTCTGGCTTAGTGAACCCCACTGAGAGAGAGACACCCAGACCCAGGGCTTGAACCCAGACTCTCAGTGTCTCTGGCTTAGTGAACCCCACTGAGAGAGAGAGAGACACCCAGACCCAGGGATTGAACCCAGACTCTCAGTGTCTCTGGCTTAGTGAACCCCACTGAGAGAGAGAGACACCCAAACCCAGGGATTGAACCCAGACTCCACGACTCCACGGCCGCCGTGAACCCATTAGCCCAATGTCGCTCTTTAGCGCGTGCTGGTTAACAGCTGACCGTGTCAAAGGCACGGAATCATTAACCACTCCCTGCGTCTCACCCGGGTAGCCTTCACCAGGCGGTAGGGGCAAGTGCTGTTAGTGGCGAGTAGCAGCAGCAGCGCCTGTGAAGGTTACCGGCACTGTGGCACACACACACACAGTGACACACACACAGTGACACACGCACACAGTGACACACACACAGTGACACACACACAGTGGCACACAGACACAGTGACACACACACACAGTGACACACACAGTGACACACCACACAGTGACACACACACAGTGACACACACACACAGTGACACACCACACACCAGTGACACACACACAGTGGCACACACACAGTGACACCACACACAGTGGACACACACACAGTGACACACACACACAGTGACACACACAGTGACACCACACCACACACACCAGTGACACACACCAGTGACACACACCAGTGACACACACACACAGTGACACACACACAGTGACACACACACAAGTGACACACACACACCAGTGACACACACACAGTGACACACACAGTGACACACACAGTGACACACACACACAGTGACACACACAGTGACACACACACACAGTGACACACACAGTGACACACACAGTGACACACACACACACAGTGACACACACACAGTGACACACACACACAGTGACACACACACAGTGACACACACACACAGTGACACACACACAGTGACACACACACAGTGACACACACAGTGACACACACACAGTGACACACACACACACAGTGACACACACACAGTGACACACACACACAGTGACACACACACAGTGACACACACACACAGTGACACACACACAGTGACACACACACACAGTGACACACACACAGTGACACACACACAGTGACACACACACATACAGTGACACACACAGTGACACACACACAGTGACACACACACAGTGACACACACTAACCCCTCCACCTTCAATAAATTACCGCAAAACCACGACTAAAATATCTACTTAATAAGCTTGTGCCGGAGGCCCCGGGGGGACAGACGTCTATGACGTCTCCTGGCCAAACGCCATTTGGCAGAGCCAGGAGATTGAATCTTCACCCTCGGGGCTCCTCCAGAAACAACGAAAACCACTTCGTGTGGCCACGTGGAAAGTTCGAACGCTCACTGCGGAGGAGAGGCTGCCACTCCTCTGTCGGGAGCTGGACCGGTACCGCCTGGATCTCTGTGGCATTCAGGAGGTCCGGTGGACCGGCTCTGGCTCCTGCCACCATGAGGGGTGGACAGTCCTCTACTCGGGGCAGGAGACTGCCAAACAACAGGGAGTGGCTCTTCTTCTGAACAAAGGAATGAAGGGGGCGTGGGAGCGTGGCGGTGAGGTGTGGGAAGCTGTAAGCCCTAAGCTACTGTGGGCTCGCCTTCCCATCAACCGGAGGCGAGGAGTGGTGGTCGTGGTTACTTATGCCCCCACCGAAGACGAACATCCGTGGAGGGATGCAGGTAAAGCCGATGAGTCAGATGCCTTCTATGACCTCCTGTCACAGGTGCTGGCTAAAGTGGCCACTCGGGACAGAGTCATCTTGTTGGGTGCCTTCAATGCCCGAGTTGGTCATGATGCTGGCACCTGGTCTGGAGTGATTGGAAGGCTTGGGCCAGATCAGCTCAATAACAACGGTAGGAGGCTGCTAGATTTTTGTGCAGCCCATTGGCCTTGTAATTACCAAAAGTTGTTCCAGCATCGGCGCATCCACACAACATCATGGAAGAAGTCACCCCCTGTGAGTGGCTGGCTGAGGTGCCATCTGTTGAGGAAGTACTAAAGGCGATCCAGAGTCTGAGACCAGGAAAGGCACCAGGCAGAGATGATCTCCCAAGCAAAATGCTGAGGGAGGGTGGCGTTTGTGCGCAGAATGCCCTATATGACATCATATCAACAGTCTGGACCACTGGACGGGTTCCACAGGATTGGAAGGATGCCCTGGTGGTCCCCCTCTTTAAGAAGGGAGACCGCACAGACTGTAACAACTACAGGGGCATCTCACTCCTCAGTGTGCCAGGAAAGGTCCTGCAAGGATTATTCAACATTGCCTTGCCAGGCACACTGAGGAGAGGCTTATGGAGCCTCAATGTGGTTTCAGGAAAGGGCGGTCCTGCAAAGATGCCATATTTTCTGTCCGTTTGCTATAGCAGAGGTGTAGGGAATTCCAACAAGACTTGCATCTCTGCTTTATTGACCTGGTCAAGGCCTATGATACCATCAGTAGGCCTGGGCTTTGGGTTGTTCTTCGTGCTTTCGGAGTCCCTCTGCTCATGATCATTAAGGACCTTCATGATGGTGAGCGGACCCGGGTAAAACTACCTGGCCGGGAGTCGGAGCCATTCCCTGTACACCTTGGGGTGCGACAGGGATGTCCTCTGGCTCCCACATATTTAACATCTATTTTGTCCACGTAATTCGTGAAGCCTTCAATAGCTGTACCGGGGGAATTTCCATTTGGTACAAATATAATGGGAGGCTGATCGACGCCCGGGTGCGATCAAGGGATGGCTCCCTATTGGTAAACCACGTTATGTATGCCAATGATTTGGTAATAGCTGCTCATTCAGAGGAGGAGTTGGATATGCTGCTGCTGAGACTGGAGCGTGCCGCTAAGAGGTGGGGCCTTACCATCAGCCCCACCAAAACTAAGCACCTGCCTGGGTATTTTGTACCATCGGACACTCCACCCCCACATCTCCCAATCGGTGATGGGGCGGTAGTGGAGAGAGTGGAGAGTTTCCCATACCTGGGCAGTGTGCTTATGACCGGCTCCAGTTTATCAGCAGAGGTCTCACTCCGAATCAGTCGAGCGGCAATATCTTTTCATCGGTTGCGTAACGCTGTGTGGAAGCTGCCTGGTCTGTCGCTCCGCACGAAGCTTCAGGTCTTCTTGGTCACAGTCATTCCCTCCCTTCTCTACGCTTGTGAAACGTGGACCCTCCTAATCTAGAATATTCGCCGGTTGGAAACATTTAGGCTGGCCTGCCTACGATCCAACTTGGGTTTAACCTGCAGGCTGGATTGTGTGAGGAGCTCACAAATCCTTGAAAGATCTGGGCAAAGTGCCATCGGTGAGCTCCTCCGGCAGGCAAGGCTGCGTTGGCTGGGTCATGTAGCCCGCATGCCCAGCCACCGCATGCCTAAACAGCTTTTGTTCGGCCGTATCGAGGGGGCTAAACAGGCGCGGCACGGGCTAGAGAAGAGATGGAGTGATGTGGTACAGGAGGACGTGGAGCTGAGTGGACTTGCCGATGACTGGTACCAGCGGTGTCAAGATCGGCCTCTGTGGAGGAGGCTCGTGAAGGACGCTGCTGGGCAGTTGGAAGCAGTCGCCCTCCAACAACAACGGAGGGCGGAGGAGCGACGCTTACAACAACGAGCGGAGCGCCGGGTGGCTAAAGCACAGCAAGTTGGTACAGTAGGGGGCACAGGTGGTGCATCAGCCAGTCATCTCGGTCATCTCGGTCAGTCGACCCGTGGCACCTGCTGGGTCTGCCCCGTGACCTCCTGCCAGCGGGCGTTCGACACTTCACGTGGCCTCAAGGTGCACTTGGCCTGGCACAAGCGTCGTGGTGACGTCACCGCCACTTAGTGGCGAATGGCGGTTGTTGTTGTTGTGTATCTATCTGTGTGTGTGTCTGTGTGTGTGTGTCTGTCTGTGTGTGTGTCTGTGTGTGTGTGTGTCTGTCTGTGTGTGTGTCTGTGTGTGTGTATCTGTGTGTGTCTGTGTGTGTCTGTGTGTGTGTGTCTGTCTGTGTGTGTGTCTGTGTGTGTGTGTCTGTCTGTGTGTGTGTCTGTGTGTGTGTGTGTGTGTCTGTTTGTGTCTGTGTGTCTGTGTGTGTGTGTCTGTGTTATGTGTGTCTGTGTGTGTGTCTGTGTGTGTGTTTGTGTATCTGTGTGTGTGTCTGTGTGTGTCTGTGTGTGTCTGTGTCTGGTGTGTCTGTGGTGTGTGGTCTGTGTGTGTGTGTGTCTGTGTGTGTGTGTCTGTGTGTCCTTGGTGTGTGTCTGTGTGTGTGTCGTGTGTCTCTGTGTGTGTGTGTGTTGTCTGTGTGTTGTGTGTCTGTGTGTGTGTGTTGTGTGTGTCTGTGTGTGTGTGTCTGTGTGTCTGTGTGTCTGTGTGTGTGTGTCTGTGTGTGTCTGTGTGTGTGTGTGTCTGTGTTGTGTGTGTCTGTGTGTCT
>WFAB01003965.1:0-10811 GCA_018977245.1 Lethenteron camtschaticum
GGGTGGGTGGGTGAGTGGGTGAGGGTGAGGGTGAGTGGGTGAGAGGGTGGGTGGGTGAGTAGGTGGGTGAGTGGGTGGGTGAGGGGGAGGGTGGGTGGGTGAGTAGGTGGGTGAGTGGGTGAGTGGGTGAGGGGGTGGGTGGGTGGGTGAGGGGGTTAGTGGGTGAGTGGGAGGGTGGGTGGGTGAGGGGGTGAGGGGGAGGGTGGGTGGGTGAGGGGGTGGGTGGGTGAGTGGGTGGGTGAGTGGAGGGTGGGTGGGTGGGTGAGTGGGAGGGTGAGTGGGTGGGAGGGTGGGTGGGTGAGTGGGTGAGGGTGAGGGTGAGTGGGTGAGAGGGTGGGTGGGTGAGTAGGTGGGTGAGTGGGTGGGTGAGGGGAGGGTGGGTGGGTGAGGGGTGGGTGGGTGAGTGGGTGGGTGAGTGGAGGGTGGGTGGTGGGTGAGTGGGAGGGTGAGTGGGTGGGAGGGTGGGTGGGTGAGTGGGTGAGGGTGAGGGTGAGTGGGTGAGAGGGTGGGTGGGTGAGTAGGTGGGTGAGTGGGTGGGTGAGGGGGAGGGTGGGTGGGTGAGTAGGTGGGTGAGTGGGTGAGGGGGTGGGGGGTGGGTGGGTGGGTGAGTGGGTGAGTGGGTGGGTGAGGGGGAGGGTGAGTGAGGGGGTGAGTGGGTGAGGGGGAGGGTGAGTGGGTGGGTGGGTGGGTGAGTGGGTGGGTTGGTGAGTGGGAGGGTGAGGGGGAGGGTGAGTGAGGGGGTGAGTGGGTGAGTGGGAGGGTGGGTGAGGGGGTGGGTGGGAGGGTGGGTGGGTGAGTGGGTGGGAGGGTGAGTGGGTGGGTGAGTGGGTGGGTGGGTGGGTGGGAGGGTGAGGGGGTGAGTGGGAGGGTGAGGGGGAGGGTGAGTGGGTGGGTGGGTGAGGGGGTAGGTGGGTGAGGGGGTGGGTGGGAGGGTGAGTGGGTTGGCGGTGGCTTTCTCCGAGCCTCCCTCTCTCTCACTCACCCCTCTCACCCACCCACTCACCCACCCACTCACTCACTCACTCACTCTCTCACTCACTCTCTCTCACCCACCCACTCACCCACCCACTCACCCACCCACTCACTCACTCACCCACCCACCCACCCACCCACCACCCACCCTCTAACCCTCCCTCCCCCCGCGTCTCCCTCTCTCTCTGCAGGAGGCGGTGGCTTTCTCCGTCACGGCGCTGGAGTTCTCGGTGCCGTGCGCCCGTCCCTGTGCCTCTCACTCACCCTCTCTCACACTCTCTCACCCTCTCACACTCACCCTCTCACCCTCTCACACTCACCCACTCTCACACTCACTCACCCACCCACTCACCCACCCACCCACCCACTCTCACACCCACCCACTCACTCACTCACCCACCCACTCTCTCACTCACCCTCTCTGACCCTCTCACTCACTCTCTCTCACACACTCTCACTCTCTCACCCTCTCACACTCACCCTCTCACACTCACTCACCCTCTCTCACACTCACTCACCCACCCACTCACTCACCCACCCACTCACGCACCCACCCACTCTCTCACTCACCCTTTCTGACCCTCTCACTCACTCTCTCACCCACTCACTCACCCTCACTCACCCTCTCTCTCCCCACGTCTCTCTCACCCACCCTCTCACCCTCTCTAACCCTCCCTCCCCCGCGTCTCTCCCTCTCTCTGCAGTGGTGCAGGAGGCGGTGGCTTTCTCCGTCACGGCGCTGGAGTTCTTCGTGCCGTGCGCCCGTCCCTGTGCCTCTCACTCACCCTCTCTCACACTCTCACCCTCTCACCCTCTCACCCTCTCACACTCACCCTCTCTCACACTCACTCACCCACCCACCCACCCACTCACGCACCCACCCACCCACTCTCTCACTCACCCTCTCACACTCTCTCACCCTCTCACACTCACCCTCTCTCACACTCTCTCACCCTCTCACTCACACTCTCACTCACCCTCTCACTCACACTCTCTCACTCTCTCACCCTCTCTCTCCCCACATCTCACTCTCTCACACTCACTCTCTCTCACCCTCTCTCACCCTCTCACACTCACCCTCTCACTCACTCACTCACTCTCTCACTCACTCACCCTCTCTCACCCTCTCTCACCCTCTCACACTCACCCTCTCACTCACTCACTCACTCACTCTCTCTCTCTCTCACCCTCTCTCACCCTCTCACTCACCCTCACTCACTCTCTCTCTCTCACCCTCTCTCTCACTCACCCTCTCACTCACCCTCTCACTCACCCTCTCTCACTCTCTCACCCTCTCTCTCCCCACATCTCACTCTCTCACACTCACTCTCTCTCACCCTCTCTCACCCTCTCACACTCACCCTCTCACTCACTCACTCACTCTCTCTCACCCTCTCTCACCCTCTCACACTCACCCTCTCACTCACTCACTCACCCTCTCTCTCTCTCACCCTCTCTCTCACTCACCCTTTCACTCACTCACTCTCACCCTCTCTCACTCACTCACCCTCTCACCCTCTCTCACCCTCTCACCCACTCTCTCACTCACTCACTCACTCTCACACTCACTCTCTCTCACCCTCTCTCTCTCCCACTCATCCACCCACCCACTCACGCACCCACCCACTCTCTCACTCACCCTCTCTGACCCTCTCACTCACTCTCTCACCCACTCACTCACCCTCCCACTCACTCACTCACTCACTCTCACCCTCTCTCACTCTCTCACCCACCCACCCACTCACTCACTCACTCACCCTCTCTAACCCTCCCTCCCCCGCGTCTCCCTCTCTCTCTGCAGTGGTGCAGGAGGCGGTGGCTTTCTCCGTCACGGCGCTGGAGTTCTCCGTGCCGTGCGCCCGCCCCTGTGCGCGCCGCATGCTGCCCCTGGTCCGCTCCACCGAGGCCGGCGTGGCGGACTGTGTGGTGCAGGCCTACCGCAGGCTTCTCACGCTGCCCACGGCGTCAGGCGGGGGCGGGGGGAGTCAGCGGTGAGACTCAGAGAGACTCACAGAGACACACACAGAGACTCACAAAGACACACAGAGACACAGAGACACACAGAGACACACACAGACACAGAGACTGCGTGGTGCAGGCCTACTGCAGGCTTCTCACCCTGCCAGGGGGTGGCGGTAGCAGTCAGCGGTGAGGCTCAGAGAGACACAGAGAGACACACAGAGAGACACAGGGAGACTCAGAGACACACAGAGACACACAGAGACTCAGAGACACACAGAGACACACAGAGACACACAGAGACTCAGAGACACACAGAGAGACACAGAGACTCACAGAGACTCAGAGATACT
The DNA here is from genome assembly GCA_018977245.1 of Lethenteron camtschaticum. Classification (NCBI taxonomy): domain Eukaryota; kingdom Metazoa; phylum Chordata; class Hyperoartia; order Petromyzontiformes; family Petromyzontidae; genus Lethenteron; species Lethenteron camtschaticum. The sequence continues at coordinate 3,285 of WFAB01003965.1, forward strand.
CACAGAGACACACAGAGAGACACAGAGAGACACAGAGACTCACAGAGACACAGAGACACACAGAGACACACACAGAGACTCAGAAACTCACAGAGACACACAGAGACCCACAGAGACTCACAGAGACTCACAGAGACTCGCAGAGACCCACAGAGACTCACAGAGACCCACGGAAATCCACAGACTCACAGAGACACACAGAGACTCACAGAGACTCACAGAGACACACAGAGACACACAGATACTCACAGAGACTCACAGAGACAGAGATCCCCCGTATAGCCTTAACAGACTGGAGGGGCAAGTGCTGTTAGCGAGCACCTATGAAGGCCGGGACGGTACACGAGGGGGTGGGTGGCCAGCACCACGCCCGACCGCCTTTGTCTCCCTAGCAGCGATGTTTACACAGCGCACCAGGTACTCATTTGAGGCTGAGTCGACCTAGGGGAGGCCCAGGACCGGTTCAGATAATCGTCATTGGTGTTTTCCGTGAGCGGGAATCGAACCCGGGTCGCCAAGTTCGTAGTGCAGCGCGCTAACCGCTACACACAGACACTCACAGACTCACACAGAGACACACAGACACTCACAGACTCACACACAGAGACACACAGACACTCACAGACTCACAGACACCCACAGACACTCACAGACTCACAGACACCCACAGACACTCACAGACTCACAGATACTCACAGAGACACACAGAGACACAGAGACACACACAGAGACACACACAGACACACACAGACTCAGACACACAGAGACACACAGAGACTCACAGAGACTCAGAGACACAGAGACACACAGAGACTCACAGAGACTCAGACTTAGAGACGCCACCTCTCACAGATATCTTCCTCACTTGTCCACCCACTCTGTCTGTGTCTCTGTCTGTTTCTCTGTCTGTGTTTGTCTCTTATCTGTCTGTGTCTCTCCTGTCTGTGTCTCTGTCTGTTTCTGTCTGTATGTGTCTCTCCTGCCTGTGTCTCTATCTGTCTGTGTCTGTCTCTGTCTGTATCTGTCTCTGTTTCTGTCTGTGTCTGTGTTTGTCTCTGTCTGTGTCTCTTTTTCTGTTTGTCTCTGTGTCTGTGTTTGTCTCTTATGTGTCTGTGTCTCTGTCTGTCTCTGTCTGTGTCTCTGTCTGTCTCTGTGTCTGTGTTTGTCTCTTATGTGTCTGTGTCTCTGTCTGTGTCTGTGTCTGTGTCTCTGTGTCTGTGTGTGTCTCTGTCTGTGTCTGTGTTTGTCTCTTATGTGTCTGTGTCTCTGTGTCTGTGTGTGTCTCTCTCTGTGTCTGTGTGTGTCTCTTATGTGTCTGTGTCTCTGTCTGTGTCTGTGTTTGTCTCTTATGTGTCTGTGTCTCTGTGTCTGTGTGTGTCTCTGTCTGTGTCTGTGTTTGTCTCTTATGTGTCTGTGTCTCTGTGTCTGTGTGTGTCTCTCTCTGTGTCTGTGTGTGTCTCTTATGTGTCTGTGTCTCTGTCTGTGTCTGTGTTTGTCTCTTATGTGTCTGTGTCTCTGTGTCTGTGTGTGTCTCTCTCTGTGTCTGTGTGTGTCTCTTATGTGTCTGTGTCTCTGTCTGTGTTTGTCTCTTATGTGGCTGTGTCTCTGTGTCTGTGTGTGTGTGTCTCTTATGTGTCTGTGTCTCTGTCTGTCTGTCTGTGTGTGTCTCTTATGTGTCTGTGTCTCTGTGTGTGTCTGTGTTTGTCTCTGTGTCTCTGTGTGTGTCTGTGTCTCTGTCTGTCTGTCTGTCTCTGTCTGTGTCTGTGTGTGTCTCTTATGTGGCTGTGTCTCTGTCTGTGTCTGTGTTTGTCTCTTATGTGTCTGTGTCTCTGTCTGTGTCTGTGTTTGTCTCTTATGTGTCTGTGTCTCTGTGTCTGTGTGTGTCTCTGTCTGTGTTTGTCTCTTATGTGTCTGTGTCTCTGTGTCTGTGTGTGTCTCTCTCTGTGTCTGTGTGTGTCTCTTATGTGTCTGTGTCTCTGTCTGTGTCTGTGTTTGTCTCTTATGTGTCTGTGTCTCTGTGTCTGTGTGTGTCTCTGTCTGTGTCTGTGTTTGTCTCTTATGTGTCTGTGTCTCTGTGTCTGTGTGTGTCTCTCTCTGTGTCTGTGTGTGTCTCTTATGTGTCTGTGTCTCTGTCTGTGTCTGTGTTTGTCTCTTATGTGTCTGTGTCTCTGTGTCTGTGTGTGTGTGTCTCTTATGTGTCTGTGTCTCTGTCTGTCTGTCTGTGTGTGTCTCTTATGTGTCTGTGTCTCTGTGTGTGTCTGTGTTTGTCTCTGTGTCTCTGTGTGTGTCTGTGTCTCTGTCTGTTTCTGTCTGTGTCTGTCTCTTATGTGTCTGTGTCTCTGTCCCCGCAGAGCCAAGGCTGTGGCGTTGGTGGACAACCTGTCGTCCCTGTTGTACGATGCCAACATGGAGGAGGTGAAATGCCTCGAAGAGATGGTAAGAGACTCGGGGTGTAGTAGAGACTCAGGGTCTAGTAGAGACTCAGGGTGTAGTAGAGACTCAGGGTGTAGTAGAGACTCAGGGTCTAGTAGAGACTCAGGGTGTAGTAGAGACTCAGGGTGTAATAGAGACTCAGGGTGTAGTAGAGACTCAGGGTCTAGTAGAGACTCAGGGTGTAGTAGAGACTCAGGGTGTAGTAGAGACTCGGGGTGTAATAGAGACTCAGGGTGTAGTAGAGACTCAGGGTCTAGTAGAGACTCAGGGTGTAGTAGAGACTCAGGGTGTAGTAGAGACTCAGGGTGTAGTAGAGACTCAGGGTGTAGTAGAGACTCGGGGTGTAGTAGAGACTCAGGGTCTAGTAGAGACTCAGGGTGTAGTAGAGACTCAGGGTGTAGTAGAGACTCAGGGTGTAGTAGAGACTCAGGGTGTAGTAGAGACTCAGGGTGTAGTAGAGACTCAGGGTGTAGTAGAGACTCAGGGTGTAGTAGAGACTCAGGGTCTAGTAGAGACTCAGGGTCTAGTAGAGACTCAGGGTGTAGTAGAGACTCAGGGTGTAGTAGAGACTCAGGGTGTAGTAGAGACTCAGGGTGTAGTAGAGACTCAGGTGTAGTAGAGACTCAGGGTGTAGTAGAGACTCAGGGTGTAGTAGAGACTCAGGGTGTAGTAGAGACTCGGGTGTAGTAGAGACTCAGGGTGTAGTAGAGACTCAGGGTGTAGTAGAGACTCAGGGTGTAGTAGAGACTCAGGGGTGTAGTAGAGACTCAGGGTGTAGTAGGGTGTAGTAGAGACTCAGGGTGTAGTAGAGACTCAGGGTGTAGTAGAGACTCAGGGTGTTAGATTAGAGACTCAGGGTGTAGTAGAGGACTCAGGGTGTAGTAGAGACTCAGGGTGTAGTAGAGACTCAGGGTGTAGTAGGGTGTAGTAGAGACTCAGGGTGCAGTAGAGACTCAGGGTGTAGTAGAGACTCAGGGTGTAGTAAGAGACTCAGGGTGTAGTAGAGACTCAGGGTGTAGTAGAGACTCAGGGTGTAGTAGAGACTCAGGGTGTAGTAGAGACTCAGGGTGCAGTAGAGACTCAGGGTCTAGTAGAGACTCAGGGTGTAGTAGAGACTCGGGGTCTAGTAGAGACTCAGGGCCTAGTAGAGACTCAGGGTGTAGTAGAGACTCAGGGTGTAGTAGAGACTCAGGGTCTAGTAGAGACTCAGGGTGTAGTAGAAACTCAGCGTCTAGTAGAGACTCGGGGTGTAGTAGAGACTCAGGGTGTAGTAGAGACTCAGGGTGTAGTAGAGACTCAGGGTGTAGTAGAGACTCAGGGTGTAGTAGAAACTCAGCGTCTAGTAGAGACTCAGGGTGTAGTAGAGACTCGGGGTGTAGTAGAGACTCAGGGTCTAGTAGAGACTCAGGGTGTAGTAGAGACTCAGGGTGTAGTAGAGACTCAGGGTGTAGTAGAGACTCAGGGTGTAGTAGAGACTCAGGTGTAGTAGAGACTCAGGGTGTAGTAGAGACTCAGGTCTAGTAGAGACTCAGGGTGTAGTAAGAATCAGGGTCTAGTAGAGACTCAGGGGTGTGTAGAGACTCAGGGTGTAGTAGAGACTCAGGGTAGTAGAGACTCAGGGTGTAGTAGAGACTCAGGGTGTAGTAGAGACTCAGGGTCTAGTAGAGACTCAGGGTGTAGTAGAGACTCAGGGTCTAGTAGAGACTCAGGGTGTAGTAGAGACTCAGGGTCTAGTAGAGACTCAGGGTGTAGTAGAGACTCAGGGTGTAGTAGAGACTCAGGGTCTAGTAGAGACTCAGGTCTAGTAGAGACTCGGGGTGTAGTAGAGACTCGGGGTGTAGTAGAGACTCAGGGTGTAGTAGAGACTCAGGGTCTAGTAGAGACTCAGTGTGTAGTAGAGACTCAGGGTCTAGTAGAGACTCAGGGTGTAGTAGAGACTCAGGGTGTAGTAGAGACTCAGGGTGTAGTAGAGACTCAGTGTGTAGTAGAGACTCAGGTGTAGTAGAGACTCAGGGTGTAGTAGAGACTCAGGTGTAGTAGAGACTCAGGGTGTAGTAGAGACTCAGGGTGTAGTAGAGACTCAGGGTGTAGTAGAGACTCAGGGTCTAGTAGAGACTCAGGGTGTAGTAGAGACTCAGGGTCTAGTAGAGACTCAGGGTGTAGTAGAGACTCAGGGTAGTAGAGATCTCAGGTGTAGTAGAGACTCAGGGTGTAGTAGAGACTCAGGGTGTAGTAGAGACTCAGGTCTAGTAGAGACTCAGGGTGTAGTAGAGACTCAGGTCTAGTAGAGACTCAGGGTGTAGTAGAGACTCAGGGTCTAGTAGAGACTCAGGGTGTAGTAGAGACTCAGGGTGTAGTAGAGACTCAGGGTCTAGTAGAGACTCAGGGTCTAGTAGAGACTCGGGGTGTAGTAGAGACTCGGGGTGTAGTAGAGACTCAGGGTGTAGTAGAGACTCAGGGTCTAGTAGAGACTCAGTGTGTAGTAGAGACTCAGGGTCTAGTAGAGACTCAGGGTGTAGTAGAGACTCAGGGTGTAGTAGAGACTCAGGGTGTAGAGACTCAGTGTGTAGTAGAGACTCAGGGTGTAGTAGAGACTCAGGGTGTAGTAGAGACTCAGGGTGTAGTAGAGACTCAGGGTCTGTGTGTGTGTGCCTCCTACATCAGGTTGGGCGATTCTGTGCGGCGGGCGAGCTGCCTGCGTCCACCTCCCAGGTGCTGTGGGAGCGACTCTCACTGCGGGTCCCAGCGTCCCGGCAGGAAACGCCGCGCTGCACTCTCCATCATCGCCATGATTGCAAGGTGTGTCCCGCTCACTCGCTCGCACGGACGGACACTCATTCAGTCACTCGCTCGCTCACTCACTCGCTCGCTCGCACGGACGGACAGACGCTCATTCAGTCACTCGCTCGCTCACTCACTCGCTCGCTCGCACGGACGGACAGACGCTCATTCAGTCACTCGCTCGCACGGGCGCTCATTCACTTTACTCACCCGCACGGACGCTCGCTCGCTCGCTCGCTCGCTCACTCACTCGCCCGCACGGACGCTCACTCGCACGGGCGCACGCTCATTCACTCACTCGCTCGCATGCTCACTTGCTCGCTCATTCACTCACTCACTCATTCACTCACCCGCACGCTCACTCACTCACCAGCACGCTCACTCACTCACCCGCTCACTCACTCACTTATTCACTCACCCGCACACTCACCCACTCACTCACCCACTCACCCCCCACCACCACCACCACCCCCCCCCCCACCACCACCACCACCACCACCACCTCTCTCTCTGTCAGCGCCGACCCGGACATCGTGGGGAGTAACCTGGACGCCCTCGTCACCCTGGGCCTGGGTGACGAGGTGGTGGACGAGGTGGACGAGAGAGGTGGAGGTGGGGAAGGAGGGGAAGGAGGTGGTGAAGGAGGTGGGGAAGGAGGGGAAGGAGGGGTGGACTACGAGGTGGCGCTGGGGGTATGCGGTGCACTCTCTGCCCTGGCACGTCCACCACACAAGGTGAGTGAGTGGGTGGGTGAGTGGGTGGGTGGGTGAGTGGGTGAGTGGGTGGTGAGTGGGTGAGTGGGTGGGTGAGTGGGTGAGTGGGTGAGTGGTGGGTGAGTGGGTGAGTGGGTGAGTGGGTGAGTGGGTGGGTGAGTGGGTGAGTGGGTGAGTGGGTGGGTGAGTGGGTGAGTGGGTGAGTGGGTGGGTGGGTGAGTGGGTGAGTGGTGGGTGAGTGAGTGAGTGGGTGGGTGAGTGGGTGAGTGGTGGGTGAGTGGGTGAGTGGGTGGGTGAGTGGGTGAGTGGGTGAGTGGGTGGGTGAGTGGGTGAGTGGGTGGTGATGGTGAGTGGGTGGGTGAGTGGTGAGTGGGTGAGTGGGGTGGGTGAGGTGGGGAGTGGTGGGGGGGGGGGGGTGGGTGGGTGGTTGAGTGGGGGGGGGGGGGGGGGGGGGGGGGGGTGGGGGGGGTGGTGAGGGGGGGGGGGTGAGTGGGTGGTGGTGAGTGGGTTGGATGGTGAGTGGGATGGAGTGAGTGGTGAGTGGTGATGGGGTGGTGGTGGTGGTGAGTGGGTGGGTGAGTGGGTGAGTGGGGGTGGTGATGGGGTGAGTGGGTAGTGGTGGGTGAGTGGGTGGGTGGTGGGTGAGTGGGTGAGTGGTGGGTGAGTGGGTGAGTGGGTGAGTGGGTGGGTGAGTGGGTGAGTGGGTGGGTGAGTGGGTGAGTGGGTGAGTGGGTGGGTGGGTGGGAGTGGTGAGTGAGTGGGTGAGTGGGTGAGTGGGTGGGTGAGTGGTGAGTGGCGTGAGTGGGTGGGTGGGTGGGTGAGTGGGTGAGTGGGTGGGTGGTGGGTGAGTGGGTGAGTGGGTGGTGAGTGGGTGAGTGGGTGGGTGAGTGGGTGAGTGGGTGGGTGAGTGGGTGAGTGGGTGGGTGGGTGAGTGGGTGGTGAGTGGTGAGTGGGTGGGTGGGTGAGTGGGTGAGTGGGTGAGTGGGTGAGTGGGTGGGTGAGTGGGTGAGTGGGTGGGTGGGTGGGTGAGTGGGTGAGTGGGTGAGTGGGTGGGTGAGTGGGTGAGTGAGTGGTGAGTGGGTGAGTGGGTGGGTGGTGGGTGAGTGGGTGAGTGGGTGAGTGGGTGGGTGAGTGGGTGAGTGGGTGAGTGTGGGTGAGTGGGTGAGTGGTGAGTGGTGAGTGAGTGAGTGGGTGGGTGAGTGGGTGAGTGGGTGGTGAGTGGTTGAGTGGGTGGGTGAGTGGGTGAGTGGTGAGTGGGTGAGTGGGTGGGTGGGTGGGTGGTGAGTGGGTGAGTGAGTGAGTGGTGGTTGAGTGGGTGAGTGGGTGGTGAGTGGGTGCGTGGTGAGTGGGTGGGTGAGTGGTGAGTGGTGGGTGGGTGAGTGGGTGGGTGAGTGGGTGAGTGGGTGGAGTGAGTGGGTGGGTGGGTGGGTGAGTGGTGAGTGGGTGGGTGAGTGGGTTGAGTGGGTGAGTGGGTGGGTGAGTGGGTGAGTGGGTGGTGGTGGTGAGTGGGTGAGTGGGTGGGTGAGTGGGTGAGTGGGTGGGTGAGTGGTGAGTGGGTGGGTGAGTGGGTGAGTGGGTGGTGAGTGGGTGAGTGAGTGAG
>WFAB01003966.1:0-10782 GCA_018977245.1 Lethenteron camtschaticum
TAGCCTCTAGCAGGCTGTAGGGGCAAGTGCTGTCAGTAGCACCGACACACACAGACAAAGATCCCCCGTGTAGCCTCTAGCAGGCTGTAGGGGCAAGTGCTGTCAGTAGCACCGACACACAGACAAAGATCCCCCGTGTAGCCTCTAGCAGGCTGTAGGGGCAAGTGCTGTCAGTAGCACCGACACACAGACAAAGATCCCCCGTGTAGCCTCTAGCAGGCTGTAGGGGCAAGTGCTGTTAGTAGCACCGACACACAGACAAAGATCCCTCGTGTAGCCTCTAGCAGGCTGTAGGGGCAAGTGCTGTTAGTAGCACCTACACACAGACAAGATCCCCGTGTAGCCTCTAGCAGGCTGTAGGGCAAGTGCTGTCAGTAGCACCGACACAGACAAAGATCCCCGTGTAGCCTCTAGCAGGCTGAGGGGCAGTGCTGTCATAGCACCGACACAGACAAAGATCCCCCGTGTAGCCTCTAGCAGGCTGTAGGGGCAAGTGCTGTCAGTAGCACCTACACACAGACAAAGATCCCCGTGTAGCCTCTAGCAGGCTGTAGGGAATTCACTCCACTCATTCACTAACTCGCCCACTCACTCATTCACTCACTCACTCACTAACTCACCCACTCACTCATTCACTCACTCACTCACTCACCCACTCACTCATTCACTCACTCATTCACTCAAGGAGTCGGTGAGTGATTGGGAGGGTGAATGAATGAATGAGTGGTTCAGTGGGTGGGTGGGTGAGTAGGTGGGTGAGTGAGTGGGTGGGTGGCGGGCTGGGTGAGTGAGTAGGTGGGTGAGTGGGTGGGTAAGTGGGTGAGTGAGTGGGTGAGTAGGTGTGTGGGTGAGTGAGTGAGTGAGTGAATGGGTGAGTGAGTGAATGAGTGAGTGGGTGAGTGAGTGAGTGAGTGGGTTAGTGAGTTGGTGAGTGAGTTGGTGAGTGAGTGGGTGAGTAGGTGAGTGAGTGGATGAGTGAGTGGGTGAGTGAGTGAGTAAGTGGGTGAGTGAGTGGGTGAGTGAGTAGGTGAGTGGCTGGGTGAGTGAGTGAGTTGGTGAGTGAGTGGGTGAGTGGATGAGTGAGTGAGTGAGTGGGTGAGTGAGTAGGTGAGTGAGTTGATGAGTGGCTGGGTGAGTGAGTGAGTGAGTTGGTGAGTGAGTTAGTGAGTGTTGTGCTCCTCACCTGAGGAGCTTCGTAGGGCACAGACACACTCTGTCTCCCCGCTGCCCTCCTGCTCCGAGTAGTGAGCCTGGACGTTGCCCTCCACGCGGATCAGGTGCGAGGTGGGGGCTGACTGCCCTGCAAGCAGCAGCAGCAGCAGCAGCAGTAGTAGCAGCAGTAGCATCATCATCATCATCAGTAGCAGCAGTAGCAGCAGTAGTAGCAGCAGCAGTAGCATCATCATCATCATCAGTAGTAGTAGTAGCAGTAGTAGTAGCAGTAGTAGCAGCATCAGTAGCATCATCATCATCATCAGTAGTAGTAGTAGCAGTAGTAGTAGCAGCAGCAGTAGCAGCAGCAGCAGTAGTATCATCATCAGTAGTAGTATCAGCAGCAGCAGTAGTAGCAGTATCATCATCATCAGTAGTAGTATCATCATCATCAGTAGTAGTAGTATCATTAGTATCATCAGCAGTAGTAGTATCATCATCATCAGTAGTAGTAGTATCATCATCATCAGTAGTAGTAGTATCATTAGTATCATCAGCAGTAGTAGCATCATCATCATTAGCAGTATCATCATCATCAGTAGTAGTATCATCATCAGTAGTAGTATCATCATCAGTAGTATCATCATCAGTAGTATCAGCAGTCGTAGTATCATCATCATCAGTCGTAGTACCATCATCAGTAGTACGGGTACGGCCGGGTACGGGTAGCCGTTTGCGACCCTGGTGCGGCCGGGTACGGGTACGGGTAGGCCGTGAGTCACTGGTGAGTCACCGTGATTGTCACTCATTTCGGGTAGGGTAGGGTACGGGTACGGGTAGGGTACGGGTAGGGTACGGGTAGGGGTAGGGTACGGGTAGGGGTAGGGTACGGGTAGGGTACGGGTAGGGGTAGGGTACGGGTAGGGGTAGGGTACGGGTAGGGTACGGGTACGGGTAGAGTACGGGTAGGGTACGGGTAGGGGTAGGGTACGGGTAGGGTACGGGTAGGGTACGGGTAGGGGTAGGGTACGGGTAGGGGTAGGGTACGGGTAGGGTACGGGTACGGGTAGAGTACGGGTAGGGTACGGGTAGGGTACGGGTAGGGGTAGGGTACGGGTAGGGTACGGGTACGGGTAGAGTACGGGTAGGGTACGGGTAGGGTACGGGTAGGGTACGGGTACGGGTAGGGTACGGGTACGGCCGGGTACGGCCGGGTACGGGTACGGGTATCCGTTTGCGACCCTGGTGTGGCCGGGTACGGGTACGGGTAGGCCGTGAGTCACTGGTGAGTCACCGTGATTGTCACTCATTTCCCAACGTCTTGTCTCTTCTCACAATTCAAGTTCCTAGAATCAACCCACCCGCGCCTGCAACATGGCTTCATCCCAGAGGTCGCAATCAGGTACCCGATACCCGTACCCTACCCGTACCCAGCCGGGTACGGCCGGGTACGGGTACCCATTTGCGACCCTGGTGCGGCCGGGTACGGGTACGGGTAATGAATCAAAACCATCTTCTTGGTTCTTTCGGTAAAGTCATCACGTAGAAGGGAAATAATAAAATAATAAATATAAAACATAATAATATAATTCTCACGACGTTTCGGCCACAACGCAAGCAGCCGTCTTCAGGTGAAGAGCAGGTCTGTCGGGGAGACAGCGTCTGAATGACAGACCTGGTCTTCACCTGAGGACGGCTGCTTGCGTTGTGGCCGAAACGTCGTGAGAATTATTTTATTATTTCCTTTCCACGTGACGACTTTACCGAAAGCACCAATAAGATGAATCCCTGCACTCACGAAAGCTTTACATCGAAAAATAAAACCATTATTTAAATATATTATTTACTTATATTATTTTATTCTATTATTTTATTATGTTTTATTTGTATTATATTATTTATTATAATATTATTATTATATTATTTTATTATGTTTTATTAGTATTACATAATATTATTTTATTATTATATTACTATTATATTATTTTATTATGTTTTACTTTTATTCTTTATTATTTTCTTTCTACGTGATGACTTTACCGAAAGAACCAATAAGATGAATCCCTGCACTCACGAAAGCTTTAAATCGAAAAATAATACCATTATTTAATGATATTATTATATTATTTTATTATGTTTTATTTGTATTATATAATTTATTTTATTATTATATTATTATTATATTATTTTATTATGTTTTATTTGTATTATATAATTTTATTTTATTATTATATTATTATTATATTATTTTATTATGTTTTATTTGTATTATATAATTTTATTTTATTACTATATTATTATTATATTATTTTATTATGTTTTATTTGTATTATATAATTTTATTATTATATTAATATTATATTATTTTATTATTATTTTTATTTTTATTTTTTTATTTTTTCCCTTCTACGTGATGACTTTACCGAAAGAACCAAGAAGATGAATCCCTGCAGTCACGAAAGCTTTAAATCGAAAAGTAATACCATTATTTAATGATATTATTATATTATTTTATTATGTTTTATTTGTATTATATAATTTTATTTTATTATTATTTTATTATTATATTATTTTATTATGTTTAATTTCTATTATATTATTTTATTATTATATTAATATTATATTATTTTATTATTATTATTATTATTTTATTTTTTCCCTTCTACGCGATGACTTTACCGAAAGAACCAAGAAGATGAATCCCTGCAGTCAAAACCCGTTTGCGACCTCAAATCCGTCCACAATCTCCCCGCCGAACATTCGCAGAGCCTCCAAATCTCACCACCACCAACCACCCAATCAACCAATCATCCAATCAGCCAATCAGCACTCACCCTCGTTGAACTCTCGACCCAGCTCGTGGTTGGGGCATCGTTTCACCACCTCGGTCACGTGCTCAGCTTTCTTGTACACGGGCATCGCACGCAGCACGCAGCCTGGCGGTGGTGGTGGCGGTGGTGGTTGCTGTTGTTGCTGCTGCTGCTGATGGGGCTGTAGCTGGGGCTGTAGCTGGGGCTGTAGCTGGGGCTGTAGCTGGGGCTGTAGCTGGGGCTGTAGCTGGGCTGTAGCTGGGGCTGGGGCTGGGGCTGGGGCTGTAGCTGGGACTGAATGGGCTGGCCACCGACTCTGATCTGGATGGGGCAGGTCTTGGCAATTTGGCAGTAGAGTTTCTTGAGATCTGGAGAAAACTGTGGGGGGTGGGGTGGGGGGTGGGGGGTGGTGGGGGGTGGGGGGGTGGGGTGGTGGGGGGGTGGGGTGGTGGGGGGTGGGGTGGTGGGGGGGGGGTGGTGGGGGTGAGGAGGAGGGGGGGAGGGGCGAAGGGGGGGAAGATGCAGTTAAAGGTGGTGCAGTGGTTAGCGCACTGTGTGTGTGTTAGTGGGGGAGTGGTGGTGCAGTGGTTAGCGCACTGTGTGTGTGTGGGGAGTGGTGGGGCAGTGGTTAGCGCACTGTGTGTGTGTGTGTGGGGAGTGGTGGTGCAGTGGTTAGCGCACTGTGTGGTGTGTGGGGAGTGGTGGGGCAGTGGTTAGCGCACTGTGTGTGTGTGTGTGGGGAGTGGTGGGGCAGTGGTTAGCGCACTGTGTGTGTGTGTGTGGGGAGTGGTGGGGCAGTGGTTAGCGCACTGTGTGTGTGTGTGTGGGGAGTGGTGGGGCAGTGGTTAGCGCACTGTGTGTGTGTGTGTGGGGGAGTGGTGGGGGCAGTGGTTAGCGCACTGTGTGTGTGTGTGTGGGGGAGTGGTGGTGCAGTGGTTAGCGCACTGTGTGTGTGTGTGTGGGGAGTGGTGGGCAGTGGTTAGCGCACTGTGTGTGTGTGTGTGGGGGAGTGGTGGTGGCAGTGGTTAGCGCACTGTGTGTGTGTGTGGTGGTGGGAGTGGTGGTGGCACGGTGGGTGTAGGGGCACGTGTGTGTGTGTGTGTGGGGAGTGGTGGGGCAGTGGTTAGCGCACTGTGTGTGTGTGTGTGGGGAGTGGTGGGGCAGTGGTTAGCGCACTGTGTGTGTGTGTGTGGGGAGTGGTGGTGCAGTGGTTAGCGCACTGTGTGTGTGTGTGTGGGGAGTGGTGGGGCAGTGGTTAGCGCACTGTGTGTGTGTTAGTGGGGGAGTGGTGGTGCAGTGGTTAGCGCACTGTGTGTGTGTGGGGAGTGGTGGTGCAGTGGTTAGCGCACTGTGTGTGTGTGTGTGGGGAGTGGTGGTGCAGTGGTTAGCGCACTGTGTGTGTGTATCTGTGTTTGTGTGTCACCAGAGCCTCCATAGGTGCTGCTACTCGCTACTAGCAGCACTTGCCCCTACAGCCTGCTAGAGGCTACACGGGGGATCTTTGTGTATAGAATAGTCCAGTACTTACCACACAGAGACCCATAGACTCACCACACAGAGACCCACAGACTCACCACACAGAGACCCACAGACTCACCACACAGAGACCCACAGACTCACCACACAGAGACCCACAGCCTCACCACACAGAGACCCACAGACTCACCACACAGAGACCCACAGACTCACCACACAGAGAGCCCACAGACTCACCACACAGAGACCCATAGACTCACCACACAGAGACCCACAGACTCACCACACAGAGACCCACAGACTCACCACACAGAGACCCACAGACCTCACCACACAGAGACCCACAGACTCACCACACAGAGACCCCACAGACTCACCACACAGAGACCCACAGACTCACCACACAGAGACCCACAGACTCACCACACAGAGACCCACAGACTCACCACACGGAGATCCACAGACTCACCACACGGAGACCCACAGACTCACCACACGGAGACCCACAGACTCACCACACGGAGACCCACAGACTCACCACACAGAGACCCACAGACTCACCACACAGAGACCCACACACTCACCACACAGAGACCCACAGACTCACCACACAGAGACCCACACACTCACCACACAGAGACCCACAGACTCACCACACAGAGACCCACAGACTCACCACACAGAGACCCACAGACTCACCACACAGAGACCCACAGACTCACCGCACAGAGACCCACAGACTCACCGCACAGAGACCCACAGACTCACCACACAGAGACCCACAGACTCACCGCACAGAGACCCACAGACTCACCGCACAGAGACCCACAGACTCATCGCACAGAGACCCACAGACTCACCACACAGAGACCCACAGACTCACCACAATGAGACCCACAGGACTCACCACACAGAGACCCACAGACTCACCACACAGAGACCCACAGACTCACCACACAGAGACCCACAGACTCACCACACAGAGACCCACAGACTCACCACACAGAGACCCACAGACTCACCACACAGAGACCCACAGACTCACCACACAGAGACCCACAGACTCACCACACAGAGACCCACAGACTCACCACACAGAGACCCACAGACTCACCACACAGAGACCCACAGACTCACCACACAGAGACTCACAGACTCACCACACAGAGACCCACAGACTCACCACACAGAGACCCACAGACTCACCACACAGAGACCCACAGACTCACCACACAGAGACCCACAGACTCACCACACAGAGACCCACAGACTCACCACACAGAGACCCCACAGACTCACCACACAGAGACCCACAGACTCACCACACAGAGACCCACAGACTCACCACACAGAGACCCACAGACTCACCACACAGAGACCCACAGACTCACCACACAGAGAACCCACAGACTCACCACACAGAGACCCACAGACTCACCACACAGAGACTCACAGACTCACCACACAGAGACCCACAGACTCACCACACAGAGACCCACAGACTCACCACACAGAGACCCACAGACTCACCACACAGAGACCCACAGACTCACCACACAGAGACCCACAGACTCACCACACAGAGACCCACAGACTCACCACACAGAGACCCACAGACTCACCACACAGAGACCCACAGACTCACCACACAGAGACCCACAGACTCACTACACAGAGACCCATAGACTCACCACACAGAGACCCACAGACTCACCACACAGAGACCCCACAGACTCACCACACAGAGACCCACAGACTCACCACACAGAGACCCACAGACTCACCACACAGAGACCCACAGACTCACCACACAGAGACCCACAGACTCACCACACAGAGACCCCACAGACTCACCACACAGAGACCCACAGACTCACCACACAGAGACCCACAGACTCACCACAACAGAGACCCACAGACTCACCACACAGAGACCCACAGACTCACCACACAGAGACCCACAGACTCACCACACAGAGACCCACAGACTCACCACACAGAGACCCACAGACTCACCACACAGAGACCCACAGACTCACCACACAGAGACCCACAGACTCACCACACAGAGACCCACAGACTCACCACACAGAGACCCACAGACTCACCACACAGAGACCCACAGACTCACCACACAGAGACCCACAGACTCACCACACAGAGACCCACAGACTCACCACACAGAGACCCACAGACTCACCACACAGAGACCCACAGACTCACCACACAGAGACCCACAGACTCACCACACAGAGACCCACAGACTCACCACACAGAGACCCACAGACTCACCACACAGAGACCCACAGACTCACCACACAGAGACCCACAGACTCACCACACAGAGACCCACAGACCTCACCACACAGAGACCCACAGACTCACCACACAGAGACCCACACACTCACCACACAGAGACCCACAGACTCACCACACAGAGACCCACAGACTTACCACACAGAGACCCACAGACTCACCACACAGAGACCCACAGACTCACCACACAGAGACCCACAGACTCACCACACAGAGACCCACAGACTCACCACACAGAGACCCACAGACTCACCACACAGAGACCCACAGACTCACCACACAGAGACCCACAGACTCACCACACAGAGACCCACAGACTCACCACACAGAGATCCACAGACTCACCACACGGAGACCCACAGACTCACCACACGGAGACCCACAGACTCACCACACAGAGACCCACAGACTCACCACACAGAGACCCACAGACTCACCACACAGAGACCCACACACTCACCACACAGAGACCCACAGACTCACCACACAGAGACCCACACACTCACCACACAGAGACCCACAGACTCACCACACAGAGACCCACAGACTCACCACACAGAGACCCACAGACTCACCACACAGAGACCCACAGACTCACCACACAGAGACCCATAGACTCACCACACAGAGACCCACAGACTCACCACACAGAGACCCACAGACTCATCACACAGAGACCCACAGACTCACCACACAGAGACCCACAGACTCACCGCACAGAGACCCACAGACTCACCGCACAGAGACCCACAGACTCACCACACAGAGACCCACAGACTCACCGCACAGAGACCCACAGACTCACCGCACAGAGACCCACAGACTCATCGCACAGAGACCCACAGACTCACCACACAGAGACCCACAGACTCACCACAATGAGACCCACAGACTCACCACACAGAGACCCACAGACTCACCACACAGAGACCCACAGACTCACCACACAGAGACCCACAGACTCACCACACAGAGACCCACAGACTCACCACACAGAGACCCACAGACTCACCACACAGAGACCCACAGACTCACCACACAGAGACCCACAGACTCACCACACAGAGACCCACAGACTCACCACACAGAGACCCACAGACTCACCACACAGAGACCCACAGACTCACCACACAGAGACCCACAGACTCACCACACAGAGACCCACAGACTCACCACACAGAGACCCACAGACTCACCACACAGAGACCCACAGACTCACCACACAGAGACCCACAGACTCACCACACAGAGACCCCACAGACTCACCACACAGAGACTCATAGACTCACCACACAGAGACCCACAGACTCACCACACAGAGACCCACAGACTCACCACACAGAGACCCACAGACTCACCACACAGAGACCCACAGACTCACCACACAGAGACCCACAGACTCACCACACAGAGACCCACAGACTCACCACACAGAGACCCACAGACTCACCACACAGAGACCCACAGACTCACCACACAGAGACCCACAGACTCACCACACAGAGACCCACAGACTCACCACACAGAGACCCACAGACTCACCACACAGAGACCCACAGACTCACTACACAGAGACCCATAGACTCACCACACAGAGACCCACAGACTCACCACACAGAGAACCACAGACTCACCACACAGAGACCCACAGACTCACCACACAGAGACCCACAGACTCACCACACAGAGACCCACAGACTCACCACACAGAGACCCACAGACTCACCACACAGAGACCCACAGACTCACCACACAGAGACCCACAGACTCACCACACAGAGACCCACAGACTCACCACACAGAGACCCACAGACTCACCACACAGAGACCCACAGACTCACCACACAGAGACCCACAGACTCACCACACAGAGACCCACAGACTCACCACACAGAGACCCACAGACTCACCACACATAGACCCACAGACTCACCACACAGAGACCCACAGACTCACCACACAGAGACCCACAGACTCACCACACAGAGACCCACAGACTCACCACACAGAGACCCACAGACTCACCACACAGAGACCCACAGACTCACCACACAGAGACCCACAGACTCACCACACAGAGACCCACAGACTCACCACACAGAGACCCACATACTCACCACACAGAGATCCACAGACTCCACAACACCACACAGAGACCCACAGACTCACCACACAGAGACCCACAGACTCACCACACAGAGACCCACAGACTCACCACACAGAGACCCACAGACTCACCACACAGAGACCCACAGACTCACCACACAGAGACCCACACACTCACCACACAGAGACCCACAGACTCACCACACAGAGACCCACAGACTCACCACACAGAGACCCACAGACTCACCACACAGAGACCCACAGACTCACCACACAGAGACCCACAGACTCACCACACAGAGACCCACAGACTCACCACACAGAGACCCACAGACTCACCACACAGAGACCCACAGACTCACCACACAGAGACCCACAGACTCACCACACAGAGACCCACAGACTCACCACACAGAGACCCACAGACTCACCACACAGAGACCCACAGACTCACCACACAGAGACCCACAGACTCACCACACAGAGACCCACAGACTCACCACACAGAGACCCACAGACTCACCACACAGAGACCCACAGACTCACCACACAGAGACCCACAGACTCACCACACAGAGACCCACAGACTCACCACACAGAGACCCACAGACTCACCACACAGAGACCCACAGACTCACCACACAGAGACCCACAGACTCACCACACAGAGACCCACAGACTCACCACACAGAGACCCACAGACTCACCACACAGAGACCCACAGACTCACCACACAGAGACCCACAGACTCACCACACAGAGACCCCACAGACTCATCACACAGAGACACAGACTCACCACACAGAGACCCATAGACTCATCACACAGAGACCCACAGACTCACCACACAGAGACCCACAGACTCACCACACAGAGACCCACAGACTCATCACACAGAGACCCACAGACTCACCACACAGAG
>WFAB01003967.1:0-10779 GCA_018977245.1 Lethenteron camtschaticum
GGTGATGGAGGTGATGGTGATGATGGTGGTGACGATGATGATGGTGGTGGTGATGATGATGATGGTGATGATGATGATGGTAGTGATGATGGTGGTGATGGTGATGATGATGATGATGGTGGTGGTGATGATGGTGATGGTGGTGATGATGATGATGATTGTGATGGTGATGATAGTGGTGATGATGGTGGTGGTGATGGTGGTGATGTTGGTGATGATGATGGTGATGATGATGGTGATGGTGGTGGTAATAGTGATGATAGTGATGATGATGATGATGATGGTCGTGGTGATGGTGGTGATGGTGTTGATGATGATGGTGATGATAGTGATGATGATGGTGGTGATGGTGATGATGATGGTGGTGATGGTGGTGATGATAGTGATGATGATAGTGATGATAGTGATGATGATGGTGGTGATGGTGGTGATGATGGTGATAGTGGTGATGATAGTGATGATGATGGTCGTGGTGATGGTGGTGATGGTGTTGATGATGATAGTGATGATGATGGTGATGGACGCGAAAGTGAGTGGAGCGAAAGGCAAGTAGCAAACGCAGTTTTATTAACAACAACAACAATAACAACGACAAGAACAACAACAAGAATAAATAGACCACAAGGTGAAGATTTAAATAACGTAAACAAATTACATATTCACTACCTATAGACTCGCGTACAACAGAATTCAAATTCGCCCACTCACTCAGTCACTCACCCACTCACTCACTCACCCACTCACTCACTCAGCCACTCAATCACTCACTCACTCATTCACTCACTCACCCACTCACTCACTCACCCACTCACTCACCCACTCACTCACTCACTCACCCACTCGCTCACACACCCACTCACCCACTCACTCACCCACCCACTCATTCACCCACCCATTCACTCACCCACTCAGTCACCCACTCACACACACACTCACTCACCCACTCATTCACCCACACACTCACTCACTCACTCACACACTCACTCACACACACACTCACTCACACACTCACTCACACACACACTCACCCACTCACTCACTCACCCACCCATTCACTCACCCACTCACTCACTCACTCACTCACCCACCCACTCACTCACTCACCCACACACTCACTCACTCACTCGCCCACTTACTCACTCACCCACTCACCCACTCACCCACTCACTCACCCACTCACTCACTCACTCGCTCACACACCCACTCACCCACTCACTCACCCACCCACTCACCCACTCACCCACTCACCCAACCACCCACCCACTCACCCACCCACCCACTCACCCACCCACCCACTCACCCACTCACCCACCCACCCACTCCCCCACTCACCCACCCACTCACCCACTCACCAACCCACTCACCCACCCACCCACTCACCCACCCACCCACCCACTCACCCACCCACTCACCAACCCACCCACTCACCCACCCACCCACCCACTCACCCACCCACTCACCACCCACCCACTCACTCACCCACCCACTCACCACCCACCCACCCACTCACCCACTCACCCACTCACCCACCCACTCACCAACCCACTCACCCACTCACCCACCCACCCCCCCACCCACCCACTCACCCACTCACCCAACCACTCCCCCACTCACCCACCCACCCACTCACTCACCCACCCAACCACTCACCCACTCACCCACCCACCCACTCACCCACTCACCAACCCACTCACCCACCCACCCACTCACCCACTCACCCACTCACCAACCCACTCACCCACCCACCCACTCACCCACCCACCCACTCACCCACCCACTCACCCACCCACCCACTCACTCACCCACCCACCCACTCACCCACCCACCCACTCACCCACTCACTCAGCCATTCACTCACTCACTCAGCCATTCACTCACTCGGCCACTCACTCAGCCACTCACCCACCCACTCACTCGCTCACTCACCCACTCACCCGCCCACTCACCCACTCACCCACCCACCCACTCACCCACCCACTCACCCACCCACCCACCCACCCACTCACCCACTCACCCACCCACTCACCCACTCACCCACCCACCCACTCACCCATCCACTCACCCACTCACTCACTCACCCACTCACCCACTCACTCACTCACCCACTCACTCACTCACCCACCCACTCACCCACCCAATCAGCCCCAGTGGTTGCCGCTCACGTAGAAGGCCCCCAAGTAAGCCTTATTCGAGCAGAGCCGCACGGAAGGGCTTGTGGATTTGATCTTGACAAACAGCAAATCTCCGGCCTGGAGGTAGACCAGAGCGCCCTCGCTGCCTGACACGGAGCCGACGGGGCCGTCCTGGGACACGGGAGAGGTGGGTAGAGAGGGAACCCAGTCAGTGACTCACTCAGTGACTCACTCAGTGACTCACTCAGTGACTCACTCACTCAGCCATTGACTCACTCACTCAGCCACTCACTCAGCCATTCACTCAGCCACTCACTCAGCCGTTCACTCAGCCACTCACTCAGCCACTCACTCAGCCACTCACTCACTCACTCAGCCACTCACTCACTCACTCAGCCACTCACTCAGCCACTCACTCACCCACTCACTCACTCAGCCACTCACTCAACCACTCACTCACCCACTCACTCACTCAGCCATTCACTCAACCACTCAGCCACTCACTCACTCACCACCCACTCACTCATTCAGCCATTCACTCACTCACTTACTCAGCCACTCACTCAACCACTCACTCACCAACCCAATCACTCAGCCATTCACTCACTCACTCAGCCACGCACTCACCCACTCACTCACTCAGCCATTCACTCACTCACCCACTCACTCAGCCACTCACCAACCCAATCACTCAGCCATTCACTCAGCTATTCACTCACTCACTCAGCCACTCACTCACCCACTCACTCACTCAGCCATTCACTCACTAACTCAGCCACTCACTCAACCACTCACTCAGCCATTCACTCACCCATTCACTCAGCCACTCACTCACTCAGCCATTCACTCGGTTACTCACTCACTGAGCCATTCACTCACTCACTCACTCAGCCACTCACTCACCCACTCACTCACTCAGCCATTCACTCACTAACTCAGCCACTCACCCACCCACTCACTCAGCCACTCACTCACCCACTCACTCAGCCACTCACTCAACCACTCACTCAGCCATTCACTCACTCACTCAGCCACTCACTCAACCACTCACTCAGCCATTCACTCACTAACTCAGCCACTCACTCAACCACTCACTCAGCCACTCACTCAACCACTCACTCAACCACTCACTCAGCCATTCACTCGGCTACTCATTCACTGAGCCATACACTCACCCAGTCACTCAGCCATTCACTCACTCACTCAGCCATTCACTCACCCAGTCACTCAGCCATTCACTCAATAACTCACCCACTCACTCAGCCATTCACCCACTCACTCACCCACTCACCCACCCAATCACTCAGCCATTCACTCAGCCACTCACTCAGCCATTCACTCGGTTACTCACTCACTGAGCCATACACTCATTCACCTACCCACCCACCAACTCACTCACTCATCCATTCACCCACCCACTCACCCACCCACTCACCCACCCATTCACTCACCCACTCAACCATTCACCCACCCACTCACCCACCCACTCACCCACCCATTCACCCACCCACTCAACCATTCACCAACCCACTTACCCACCCACTCACCCACCCACTTACCCACCCACTCACCCACCCACTCACCCACCCATTCACCCACCCACTCAACCATTCACCCACCCACTTACCCACCCACTCACCCACCCACTTACCCACCCACTCACCCACCCACTCACCCACCCACTCAACCATTCACCCACCCACTCACCCACCCACTCACCCACCCATTCACCAACCCACTCAACCATTCACCCACCCACCCACTCACCCATTCACCCACCTATTCACTCACCCACTCACCCACCCATCCACTCACCCACCCATTCACCCACCCATTCACCCACCCACTCACCCACCGACCCACTCAACCATTCACCCACCCACCCACCCACTTACCCACCCATTCACCCACCCACTCACCCACCCATTCACCCACCCACTCACCCATTCACCCACCCACTCACCCACCCATTCACCCACCCACCCAACCATTCACCCACCCACTCAACCATTCACCCACCCACTCAACCATTCACCCACCCACTCAACCATTCACCCACCCACTCACCCACCCATTCACCCACCCACTCAACCATTCACCCACCCACCCACTCACCCATTCACCCACCTATTCACTCACCCACTCACCCACCCATCCACTCACCCACCCATTCACCCACCCATTCACCCACCCACTCACCCACCGACCCACTCAACCATTCACCCACCCACCCACTCACCCACCCATTCACCCACCCACTTACCCACCCATTCACCCACCCACTCACCCACCCACTCACCCATTCACCCACCCACTCACCCACCCATTCACCCACCCACCCAACCATTCACCCACCCACTCAACCATTCACCCACCCACTCACCACCCACTCAACCATTCACCCACCCACTCACCCACCCATTCACCCACCCACTCACCCACCCACTCACCCACCCACCCATTCACCACCCACTCACCCACACACCCATTCACTCACCCATTCACCCACCCACTCAACCATTCACCACCCACTCACCCACCCACCCATTCACCCACCCATTCACCCACCCATTCACCCACCCACTCACCCACCCACTCACCCACCCACCCATTCACCACCCACTCACCCACCCACCCATTCACCCACCCATTCACCCACCCACTCAACCATTCACCACCCACTCACCCACCCACTCACCCACCCACTCACCCACCCACTCACCCACCCATTCACCCACTCACCCACCCACCCACTCACCCACCCACCCATTCACCCACCCACCCACTCACCCACCCACTCACCCACTCACTCACTCACTCACCCACCCACCCACTCACCCACTCACTCAGCCATTCACTCACTCAGCCACTCACTCAGCCATTCATTCACTCACTCAGCCACTCACTCAGCCATTCACTCACTCAGCCACTCACTCAGCCACTCACCCACCCACCCACTCACCCACCCACCCCACTTACCCACCCACCCACCCACCCACCCACTCACCCACCCACTTACTCACCCACCCACTCACCCACCCACCCACTCACCCACCCACCCACTCACCCACCCACCCACTCACCCACCCACCCACTCACCCACCCACTCACCCACCCACCCACTCACCCACCCATTCACCCACTCACCCACCCACCCACTCACCCACCCACCCACTCACCCACCCACCTATTCACCCAGGAGAGAGAGAGGGAGTGGAGTGGGACATCCGTAGAGGTGGTGGTGATGGGAGGTGGGTGGGTAGGTGAGTGGATGGTGGGTGAGTAGGTGGGTGGGTGTGTGGGTGAGTGGGTGTGTGAGTGAGTGGGTGAGTGAGTGAGTGGGTGGGTGGGTGAGTGAGTGGGTCATAGAGTGGGTGGGTGGGTGAGTGAGTTGGTGGGTGAGTGGGTGAGTGGGTGGGTGGGTGAGTGAGTGACTGAGTGACTGAGTGAGTGAGTAAGTGAGTGAGTGACTGAGTGAGTAGGTGAGTCGGTGAGTGAGTGAGTGGGTGAGTGAGTGGGTGAGTGAGTGGGTCATAGAGTGGGTGGGTGGGTGAGTGAGTTGGTGGGTGAGTGGGTGAGTGTGTGAGGGGGTGGGTAGGTGGGTGAGTGAGTAGGTGGGTAAGTGGGTCAATGGGTAGGTGGGTGAGCAAGTGAGTGGGTGGGTGGGTAGATGAGTGGGTGGGTGAGTTAGTGGATAGATGGGCGAGTGAGTGGTTGAGTGGGTGTGTGGATGGGTGGGTGAGTCGGTGGGTAGGTGAGTGGGTGGATGACTGAGTGAGCAGGTGAGTGAGTGAGTGAGCAGGTGAGTGGGTGTGTGGGTGGGTAGGTGAGTGAGTGGGTAGGTGACTGAGTGAGTCAGTGAGGGGGTGACTGAGTGAGTGAGCAGGTGAGTGGGTGAGTGAGTGAGCAGGTGAGTGGGTAGGTGAGTGAGTGGGTGAGTGAGCGGTTGATTGGGTGCATGGGTGCGTGGGTGAGTCGGTGGGTAGGTAGGTGAGTGAGTGAGCAGGTGAGTGGGTGGGTGAGTGGGTAGGTGCCTGAGTGA
The DNA here is from genome assembly GCA_018977245.1 of Lethenteron camtschaticum. NCBI lineage: Eukaryota > Metazoa > Chordata > Hyperoartia > Petromyzontiformes > Petromyzontidae > Lethenteron > Lethenteron camtschaticum. The sequence continues at coordinate 6,175 of WFAB01003967.1, forward strand.
GTCAGCGAGTGGGTGACTGAGTGAATGACTCAGTGAGCAGGTGAGTGGGTGGGTGAGTGGGTGAGCAGGTGAGTGAGTGGATGACTGAGTGAGCAGGTGAGTGGGTGTGTGGGTGGGTAGGTGGGTGAATGGGTGAGTGAGTCACTGAGTGAGTGACTGAGTGAGCAGGTGAGTGGGTGACTGAGTGAGTGGGTGACTGAGTGAATGACTGAGTGAGCAGGTGAGTCAGGGTGTGTGTCGGTGTAAGAATCTCAACCCCCTTGCCCTCCCATCACCTTCCACAGCGGGAGGTCCTCGCTGTCCAGAACTTTCTGCAGCCTTCCGTAGAAGTCCTCCGACAGGAGACTGTCACTCTCCAACACGTTTGGCAGCAGTCCGTTGACGTTCTTGGACTGCCGGAACACGGAAAACCCCACCACCGCCTCCACCCCCTTGTCATCCACCTCCTCCTCCTCCACCTCCTCCACCTCCTCCTCCTCCTCCACCTCCTCTGTCCCGGTGCCTGTCTCCCTACGGAGCCGTGCAGACTCCCTCACGAGCGATCCGTGGTTCCTTCTCATCCCCGACTCCTCCTTCCGCGACCTTCTTTCGGGGTCTCCGCTGGTCCCCGCATCTCCCCGCCGGAACGATCCGGGCTCAGTCCTGACCCCACCCTCCTTCCGGAAAAATCCGGCCTCCCTCCGTGACCTTCTGAGGTCGCTGCGGGTCTCCGCATCTCCCCACCGGAACGAACGAGGATCAGTCCTGACCCCGCCCTCCTTCCGGAACAATCTGGCCTTCCTCCCGGCTCTCCGTTCCTCCCTCCGCGACCTTGTGGGGTCGCTGTGGGTCTCCGCATCTTGCTGCCGGAATGATCCGGGCTCAGTCCTGACTCCGCCCTCCTTCCGGAACAATCCGGCCTCTCTCCGCGACCTTCCGGGGTCTCCGACGGTCCCCGCATCTCCCCTCCGGAACGATCCGGGCTCAGTCCTGACCCCGCCCTCCTTCCGGAACGATCCGTCCTCCTTCCGGAACAATCCGCCCTCCTTCCGGAACAATCCGGACTCCCTCCGCGACCTTCCGGGGTTTCTGCGGGTCCACACATCTTCCCGCTGGAACGATCCTGGCTCAGTCCTGACTCCGCCCTCCTTCCGGAACGATCCGGCCTTCCTCCCGGCTCTCCGTTCCTCCCTCCGCGACCTTCCGGGGTCGCTGTGGGTCTCCGCATCTTGCTGCCGGAATGATCCGGGCTCAGTCCTGACTCCGCCCTCCTTCCGGAACGATCCGGCCTTCCTCCGGAACAATCCTGGCTCCCTCCCGGATGTCGCTCCCTCCTCCACCTCCTCCTCCACCTTCTCCACCCCCTCCACCCCCTCCTCCACCTCCTCCACCTCCTCCACCTCCTCCCGGCTCAGGAGCGCTCGGGATTGCCGCCCGCGTTTCCTCGGCAAGGAGCGGCCCCTTCTGCGGCTGCTGCTGCTGCTGTTGTTGCTGCTGCTGCTGCTGCTGCTGTTACTGTTGCTGTTGTTGCTACTGCTGCTGCTGTTGCTGCTGCTGCTGCTGCTGCTGCCGCGGCGGTGAGGAGGAGGTGTCCTCATCGTCGTCGTCATCGGAGGAGGAGGTGGAGGAGGTGGAGTTTGACCGTCCTCTCCGACGCGGTGCTCAGCCTGGAAGCAGATGCGGCTGTAGACGTAGTAGATACCGTCCTGGTCGATCAACAGCCCGTTGAGCAGCGGTTGCCCCGGCGACGGCGGTAACCGTGGCGACGGCGGTTGCCGTGGCGACGGCGGTTGCCGTGGCGACGGCGGTGGCGATGGCGACGACGATGACGGGGTGCTCGCGGGGATACCCCAGTGCACGGTGGCGTAAAGGTGAGGGTGGTGAGGGTGAGCGGGGAGTGGGAATCTCCCTTCATGGCTCCTCCTGGACCTCCTCCGGCTGCTGGTGGTGGTGTCACGGTCGCCGCCACCGCCACCACTGCCACTACCACCACCGCCACCACCACCACTGCCACCACCACCACGACCGCCACCACCACCACTACCACCACCGCCACCACCATCACCACCACGACTGCCGCCAACGTCACCACCAACGCCACCACCACGACCGCCGCCACCACCGCCACCACCATCACCACCACGACTGCCGCCAACGTCACCACCAACGCCACCGCCACCACCACCGCCGCCAACGCCACCACCACCGCCACCGCCACCGCCGTCAACGCCACCACCGCTGTGATGGTGGTGGTGAGCGTCTTGTGGAGGGTCCTCATGGTGGTACGAAGCTGTCTCGGCAATCCATCGGATTTCTGGGGGTCCTGGGGGTCGTGGGGGAGAGTTGGGTCTGATCAACGTGTTTTTATTTATGCAAATTTATATACAAAATTTTTGTGAAAATTGTATTTAAGATAATTGTTTTATACCCTTCTATCTGCCAACAAAACTGACACCTTTTTTTACAAGGAGTCATGTTTGCATTGACCACAATAGCTGCAGTCGTAATGCAAACAAAACACACTCAACTCTGATGATGTATGCACTGTCCTTGAAGTTGATTGGTCCACACCCGAGACAGCTTTCCTTAGAGCCTAGTCTCACATGGTCCTTGAAGTTGATTGGTCCACACCCGAGACAGCTTTCCTTAGAGCCTAGTCTCACATGGTCCTTGAAGTTGATTGGTCCACACCCGAGACAGCTTTCCTTAGAGCCTAGTCTCACATGGTCCTTGAAGTTGATTGGTCCACACCCGAGACAGCTTTCCTTAGAGCCTAGTCTCACATGGTCCTTGAAGTTGATTGGTCTACACCCAAGACAACTTTCCTTAGAGCCTAGTCTCACATGGTCCTTGAAGTTGATTGGTCCACACCCGAGACAGCTTTCCTTAGAGCCTAGTCTCACATGGTGTTGGACCAATGCACCATCAGAGTATGAGAGCTCGGGGTGAAGCATTTACACCATCGGAACCTGATTTGCCAGAAGAAAAAATATGATAATTGGTTTTTTGCCCTTCTATCTGGCAACAAAACTGACACTTTTTTTACAAGGAGTCATGTTTGCATAGACCACAATACCTGCGGTCGTAATGCAAACAAAAAAAACACAACTCTGATAATGTATGTGCACTGTCCTTGAAGTTGATTGGTCCACACCCGAGACAGCTTTCCTTAGAGCCTAGTCTCACATGGTGTTGGACCAGATGACGCCAAAAGGCGCACAACTCAAAGACAATGCACCATCAGAGTATGAGAGCTCGGGGTGAAGCATTTACACCATTGGAACCTCATTTGCCAGTAGCAAAAATATGATAATTGTGTGGTATGTGTGGTGTGTGTGTGGTGTGTGTGTGTGGTGTGTGTGGTGTGGTGTGTGTGTGTGTGGTGTGTGTGTGGTTTGTGTGGTGTGTGTGTGTGTGGTGTGTGTGGTGTGGTGTGTGTGTGTGGTGTGTGTGTGGTGTGTGTGTGATATGTGTGTAACTGTGTGTGTGGTGTATGTGTGTGGTGTGTGTGTGTGGTGTGTGTGTAACTGTGTGTGGTGTGTGTGTGGTGTAGGTGTGTGTGTGTGTGTGTGGTGTGTGTGTAACTGTGTGTGGTGTGTGTAACTGTGTGTGTAACTGTGTGTGTGGTGTGTGTGTGTGGTGTGTGTGTGTGTGTGGTGTGTGTGTGTAGTGTGTGTGTGTGGTGTGTGTGTAGTGTATGTGTGTGGAGTGTGTGTAACTGTGTGTGGTGTGTGTAACTGTGTGTGTAACTGTGTGTGTGTGCGTAACTGTGTGTGTGGTGTGTGTGTGTGGTTTCTGTGTGTGGTGTGTGTGTGTGGTGTGTGTGTGTGTGGTGTGTGTGTGTGGTGTGTGTGTGTGGTGTGTGTGTGTGTGGTGTGTGTGTGTGGTGTGTGTGTGTGTGTGGTGTGTGTGTGTGTGGTGTTGTGTGTGTGTGTGTGTGGTGTGTGTGTGGTGGGTGTGTGTATGTGTTGTGGTGTGTGTAGTGTGTGTGGTGTGTGTGTGTGGTGGTGTGTGAGTGTGTGTGGTGTGTGTGTGTGTGGTGTGTGTGTAACTGTGTGTGTGGTGTATGTGTGGTGTGGTGTGTGTGTGTGATGTGTGTGTGTAGGTGTGTGTGGTGGTGTGTGTGTGTGTGTGGTGTGTGTGTGTAGGTGTGTGTGGTGGTGTGTGTGTGGTGTGTGTGTGTGTGGTGTGTGTGTGTGTGTGGTGTGTGTGTGTGGTGTGTGTGTGGTGTATGTGTGTGGTGTGTGTTTGGGGGTGTGTGTGGTGTGTGTGGTGTGTGGTGTGGTGTGTGGTGTGGTGTGGTGGTGTGTGTGTGGGTGTGTGTGGTGTGGTGGTTGTGGTGTGGTGTGTGGTGTGTGTGTGTGTGTGGTGTGTGTGTGTGGTGTGTGTGTGTGGTGTGTGTGTGTGGTGTGTGTGGTGTGTGTGGTGTGTGTATGTGTGTGGTGGTGTGTGTGTGTGTGGTGTGTGTGTGGTGTGGTGTGTTAACTGTGTGTGTGGTGTATGTGTGTGGTGTGTGTGTGTGATGTGTGTGTGTGTAGGTGTGTGTGGTGTGTGTGTGTGTGGTGTGGTGTGGTGTGTGGTGTGTGGTGTGTGTGTGTGTGTGGTGTGTGTGTGTGGTGTGTGTGT
>WFAB01003968.1:5000-10772 GCA_018977245.1 Lethenteron camtschaticum
CACTCACTCACCACCACCACACTCACCACCACCACACTCACCACACCACACTCACCACCACCACACTCACCACCACCACACTCACTCACCACCACACTCACTCACCACCACACTCACTCACCACCACACTCACTCACCACCACACTCACTCACCGCCACACTCACTCACCGCCACACTCACCGCCACACTCACCGCCACACTCACCACCACCACACTCACCACCACACACACTCACCACCACCACACTCACTCACCTGCAACAGGGTCACGCAGTGCTCCGTGACGGCGGAGGCGCAACCGTAGCAACGCCTCACCCGCTGCACCACCACCGCCGCCGGCACCGCCGGCACCACCGGCACCGCCGCAGCGGTTGCCGTGGGCGACGCCGGCGGTGGCGGTGGCAAGGGTGGCTCCGTGGAGGGCGGCAAGGCGGTGGGCGTGGGGGGGGCGGAGGGAGCGCGTGCGGAGCGCGACGCAGCCTCCCGCTGTTGCAGGTCGTACTCCACGAGCTGCTTGCGCGACGCCAGCACCTTCTGTGGGTGGGGGCGGGGGGGGGGGGGGGGGAGGTGAGCACTTGACACACAAGCACAGAGACACACGCGCAGATACACACGCAGATACACACGCAGACACGCACACACGCAGATACACACACACGCGCACATATACACACGCGCAGGCAGATATATACACACACACGCGCACAGACACAGATACACACAGATACACACACACGCAGATACACGCAGACACACACGCAGACACACACGCAGACACACACGCAGACACACACGCAGACACACACACACACACGCAGATACACACACACAGACACACACAGAAACACACACACAGACACACACGCACGCACAGATACACAGACACAAACACGCATGCACAGATACACAGACACAAACACGCACGCACTGATATACACACACAGACACACATGCACGCACAGATACACAGACACAAACACGCACGCACAGATACACAGACACAAACACGCACGCACAGATACACACACACAGACACAAACACGCACGCACAGATATACACAGACACAAACACGCACGCACAGATACACACACACAGACACAAACACGCACGCACAGATACACACAGACACAAACACGCACGCACTGATACACACACACAGACACACACACGCACGCACAGATACACACACACAGACACACACAGATACACACACACAGACACACACGCACGCACAGATACACACACACAGACACACACAGATACACACACACACGTAGATACAACACGCGCACAGACACAAACACGCACACAGACACAAACACACACACACAGACACACACACACACACGGGGTCCCCCCCCACCCCCCACCCGCCCCCGCCCGCCCCACCTGTATAATCTTTGAGAGCCCTTCGAAGGCCAGCCGGCACTCCCCGCAGTATTTGTGCGCCAGGGCCTGGATGTGTTTGTTCACGCACGACGATGACGACGAGGCCGCCCTCCTCCCGCCCCAACCCCTCCTCCCGCCCCGCCTCCCGCCCACCACCGGGCCCAGCGGCCGCTGCCGCCGCCGCCGCGGCAACGGCAGCCGCCGCCGCCGCCGCCGCCGCCGTGGCCGCGGCCGACGCAGACGCCGAAGATGAACCGACGCCGCCAGCGCCGGCGCCGCCGCCGATGCCGGCACCGGCAGACGAGGAGGAGGAGGAGATGGCGCCGACAGACGAGGAGGAGGAGGGGGCGGTGGCGGTGGAGGCGGCGATGGAGCCGGAGGTGGAGGAGGCGATGGAGCCGCCGCCGCCGCCGCTGACGGAGTCGTCCTGTGGGACGGGTGGTGGTGGGTGGGGGAGGGTGTGAGTGAGTGGGTGAGTGGGCGGTGGAGTGGGGGAGGGTGAGGGTGTGAGTGAGTGGGTGGTGGGTGAGTGAGTGGGTGGGGGAGGGTGTGAGTGAATGAGTGAGTGGTGAGTAAGTGAGTGAGTGAGTGGGTGGGTGGGGGAGGGTGTGAGTGAATGAGTGAGTGGTGAGTGAGTGAGTGAGTGGGTGGTGGTGGGTGGGGGAGGGTGTGAGTGAGTGGGTGGGGGAGGGTGTGAGTGAGTGGGTGGTGGGTGGGGAGTGTGTGAGTGAGTGGGTGGGTGGTGGGGGAGGGTGTGAGTGAGTGGGGGAGGGTGTGAGTGGGTGAGTGGGTGGTGGAGTGGGGGAGGGTGTGAGTGAGTGAGTGAGTGGGTGGTGGGGGAGGGTGTGAGTGAGCGGGTGAGTGGGTGGTGGGGGAGGGTGTGAGTGAGCGGGTGGGTGGGTGGTGGGGGAGGGTGTGAGTGAGTGGGCGGGTGGGTGGTGGGTAGGTGGGTGGAGGGTGGAGGGTGTGAGTGAGTGGGCCGGTGGTGGGGTGGGTGGGGGAGGGTGTGAGTGAGTGGGCGGGTGGGTGGTGGGGGAGGGTGTGAGTGAGTGAGTGGTGGGTGGGGGAGGGTGTGAGTGAGTGGGGGAGGGTGTGAATGAGTGAGTGGGTGGTGAGTGAGTGGGTGGTGGGTGTGAGTGAGTGAGTGGGTGGTGGGTGGGTGGTGAGTGAGTGGGTGGTGGGTGGGGGAGGGTGTGAGTGAGTGAGTGGGTGGTGGGTGGGTGGGTGGTGAGTGAGTGGGTGGTGGGTGTGAGTGAGTGAGTGGGTGGTGGGTGGGTGGTGAGTGAGTGAGTGGGTGGTGGGTGGGGGAGGGTGTGAGTGAGTGAGTGGGTGGTGGGTGGGTGGGTGGGGGAGGGTGTGAGTGAGTGGGGAGGGTGTGAATGAGTGAGTGGGTGGTGGTTGGGGGAGGGTGTGAGTGAGTGAGTGGGTGGGTGGTGGGTGGGTGGGGGAGAGTGTGAGTAGGTGGGTGGGTGGTGAGTGAGTGGGTGGTGGGTGTGAGTGAGTGGGTGGTGGGTGTGAGTGAGTGGGTGGTGGGGGAGGGTGTGAGTGAGTGGTGGGGGAGGGTGTGAGTGATTGAGTGGGTGGTGGGTGGGGAGGGTGTGAGTGAGTGGGTGTGAGTGAGTGAGTGAGTGGGTGGTGGGTGGGAGAGGGTGTGAGTGAGTGGGTGTGAGTGAGTGAGTGAGTGGTGGTGGGTGGTGAGTGGTGAGTGGGGTGGGTGGGGAGGGTGTGAGTGAGTGAGTGGGTGGTGGGTGGGGGAGGGTGTGAGTGAGTGGGGGAGGGTGTGAGTGGGCGGGTGGTGAGTGAGTGGGTGGTGGTGGGTGGGGGAGGGTGTGAGTGAGTGGGGGAGGGTGTGAGTGAGTGGGCAGGTGGTGAGTGAGTGGGTGGAGGGTGGTGGGTGAGGGTGTGAGTGGGTGGGTGAGGATGTGAGTGAGTGGGGGAGGGTGTGAGTGGGCGGGTGGTGAGTGAGTGGGTGGAGGGTGGTGGGTGAGGGTGTGAGTGAGTGGGTGAGGATGTGAGTGAGTGGGGGAGGGTGTGAGTGGGCGGGTGGTGAGTGAGTGGGTGGAGGGTGGTGGGTGAGGGTGTGAGTGAGTGGGTGAGGATGTGAGTGAGTGGGGGAGGGTGTGAGTGGGCGGGTGGTGAGTGAGTGGGTGGTGGTGGGTGGGGGAGGGTGTGAGTGAGTGAGTGGGCGGGTGGACGTGCGGTTCAAATAACACCACCACAGACACCGTCACCATCCCCACCCACAACCATACCCAACCCACCACTACCACCACCACCACCCCACCACCACCCCTACCACCACCACCCACCCCTACCACCACCACCACCACCACCCCTACCACCACCACCCACCACCACCACCCACTAGCACCACCACCCACCCACAACCACCACCCACTAGCACCACTACCACCACCACCGCCGCCACCACCACCACTACCACCACCACCACCACCACCACCAACCCCACCCACCACTACACCACCCACCACCCACCAACCACCCCCACCGCCCACCCACCCCCACCACCACCCACCACCACCATCACAACTCACCGTGGGGTTGTCGGCAGCAGCCTCGCTGATGCGCACCAGCAGCTCCTCCAGCTGGGGCCGGTGAGCCATCAGCTGGTGGTAGACGCGGTCGGCCTTCTCCAGCAGGCTGTTGATGTTCGTCACCGCCTGGTAGATACACACACACACAGACACACACACAGACACACACACACAGACACAGACACACACACACGGTGAGCCATCAGCTGGTGGTAGACACGGTCGGCCTTCTCAAGCAGGCTGTTGATGTTCGTCACCGCCTGGTAGACACACACACACACAGACACACACACACAGACACACACACACAGACACACACACACACAGACACAGACACACACACAGACACACACACACACACAGACACAGTGATAGAGAGACACGCACAGACACACAGACACACACACAGAGACACACACACAGAGACACACAGTGTGTGAGTGAGTGTGTGTCTGTGTGTGTGTCTGTGTGTGAGTGTGTGTGTATGTGAGTGTGTGTATGGTGAGTGTGTGTATGTGTGTGTATGTGTGTGTATGTGTGTGTATGGTGAGTGTGTGTATGTGTCTGTGTGTGTGTCTGTGTATGATGAGTGTGTGTATGTGTGTGTATGTGTGTGTATGTGTGTGTATGGTGAGTGTGTGTATGTGTATGTGTCTATGTGTGTGAGTGTGTGTCGCCCTACAACAACAACGGAGGGCGGAGGAGCGACGCTCACAACAACGAGCGGAGCGCCGGGTGGCTAAAGTACAGCAAGTTGGCACGGTAGGGGGCACAGGTGGTGCATCAGCCAGTCATCCCGGTCATCTCGGTCAGTCGACCCGTGGCACCTGCTGGGTCTGCCCCGTGACCTCCTGCCAGCGGGCGTTCGACACTTCACGTGGCCTCAAGGTGCACTTGGCCTGGCACAAGCGTCGTGGTGACATCACCGCCACTTAGTGGCGAATGGCGGTTGTTGTGTTGTTGTTGTGTGTATGGTGAGTGTGTATGTGTGTGTGTGCTCCACCTTCTTGCGATCGTCCTCGTTCTCGATGGGATCCACGGCACAGCAAGGGCGAACGTACAACGTGAAGTCGTGTGTGTATGTGAGTGTGTGTGTGTATGTCTGTGTGTATGTGTGTGTATGTGTGTGTATGGTGAGTGTGTGTGTGTGTGTGCGTGTGTGAGTGTGTGTATGTGTGTGTGTGAGTGTATGTGAGTGTGTGTGTCTGTGTGTGTGTGTGAGTGTGTGTCTGTGTGTGAGTGTGTGTCTGTGTGTGTGTGTGAGTGTGTGTCTGTGTGTCTGTGTGTGTGTGTGTATGTGTATGTATGTGTGAGTGAGTGTGTATGGTGAGTGAGTGTATGTATGTGTGTGTCTGTGTGAGTGTGTGTATGGTGAGTGTGTATGTGTATGGTGAGTGTGTGTCTGTGTGTGTCAATGTATGGTGAGTGTGTGTCTGTGTGTGTCAGTGTGTATGTGTGTGTATGTGTCTGTGTGTATGGTGAGTGAGTGTATGTATGTGTGTGTGTGAGTGTGTATATGTGTATGTGTGTATGTGTGTGTATTTGTCTGTGTATGTGTCTGTGTGTGTGGTGAGTGTGTGTATGTGTGTGTGTGTCTGTGTGTGTGTACATGTCTGTGTGTATGGTGAGTGTGTGTATGTGTCTGTGTGTGTGTGTCTGTGTGTATGTGTGTGTGTGTATCTGTGTGTATGTGTGTCTGTGTGTGTGTGTGTGTGTGTCTGTGTGTGTGTGTCTGTGTGTGTGTGTATGTGTGTATGTGTGTGTGTGTGTACGTGTGTATGGTGAGTGTATGGTGAGTCTGTGTGTGTGTGTTGTGTGTGTGTGTCT
>WFAB01003969.1:0-10766 GCA_018977245.1 Lethenteron camtschaticum
GACAAAGATCCCCCATGTAGCCTCTAGCAGGCTGTAGGGGCAAGTGCTGTCAGTAGCACCTACACACAGGCAAAGATCCCCCGTGTAGCCTCTAGCAGGCTGTAGGGGCAAGTGGCCGTCAGTAGCGAGTAGCAGCACCTATGGAGGCTACCGGCACTGTGGCTACACACACAGAGGGGGTGGTTATCAGCACCACGCCCGGCCGCCTTTGTCTCTCCCCCAGTGATAGCGATGTTCACTACACCACCACCGCCTCATCTGGTATTCATTTAAGGCTGAGCCGACCTAGGGGAGACCCAGGACCGGTTTCGGTTATTAGTCACTGAGACCCTGTCTCTAATAACACTGATCCGTTATCTCTAACACTGACGTCACACCACGATGTTCGTGCCAGGCTAGGTGCACTTTCGTTCGCTGGACTTGTGGGGGTGCGCGGCTGTTGGGATTCTTCCAGTGAGAAAAATGTTCATGTTCTTGGGTGTCGGTGTCTGGGGGATGGGACCGTTCTCGCCTGGATTGCCTGGGGAGAAGCCTAGACAGGGCCTCTGGCTGGGACGGGCAGGTGTGGTGGGGGGGGGAGTCTCGCCTGGAAATCTTAGGGAGAAGCCTAGACAGGGCCTCTGGCTGGGACGGACAGGTGTGGTGGGGGGGGGGGGAGTCTCGCCTGGAAATCTTAGGGAGAAGCCTAGACAGGGCCTCTGGCTGGGACGGACAGGTGTGGTGGGGGGGGGGAGTCTCGCCTGGAAATCTTAGGGAGAAGCCTAGACAGGGCTCTGGCTGGGACGGGCAGGTGTGGTGTGGGGGGGGGGGTGTTCTCGCCTGGAAATCCTAGGGAGAAGCCTAGACAGGGCCTCTGGCTTGGACAGGCAAGTGTAGTGGGGGGGGGGGGGGGCGTTCTAGCCTGAAAATCATAGGGAGAAGCCTAGACAGGGCCTCTAGCTGGGACGGGCAGGTGTGGTGGGGGGGGGAGTCTCGCCTGGAAATCTTAGGGAGAAGCCTAGACAGGGCCTCTGGCTGGGACGGACAGGTGTGGTGGTGGGGGTGGGTGTTCTCGCCTGGAAATCCTAGGGAGAAGCCTAGACAGGGCCTCTGGCTGGGACGGGCAAGTGTGGTGGGGGGGTGTTCTCGCCTGGAAATCTTAGGGAGAAGCCTAGACAAGGCCTCTGGCTGGGACAGGCAAGTGTGTGTGGGGGGGGGGGTTCTCGCCTGGAAATCCTAGGGAGAAGCCTAGACAGGGCCTCTGGCTTGAACGGGCAGGGCAAGTGTGGGTGGGTGGAGTGACTGTGCTCGCCTGCAAGGCCTGGGGAGAAGCCTAGACAAGGCCTCTGGCTGGGACAGGCAGGTGTGGGTGGTTGGGGGGGGGGCTTTCTAGCCTGGAAGGCCTGGGGAGAAGCCTAGACAGGGCCTCTGGCTGGGACGGGCAGGTGTGGTGGGTGAGGGGGGCGTTCTCGCCTGAAAATCCTAGGGAGAAGCCTAGACAGGGCCTCTGGCTGGGAAAAAGGGGGGGGGGGGGCAAACGTCCTTGCCTGAAAATCCTTGGTAGAAGCCTAGACAGGGCCTCTGGCTGAGACGGACAGGGCAAGGGGGGGGGGTTGCGAACTGTCTTCGCCTGAAATTCCTGGGGAGAAGCCTAGACAGGGCCTCTGATTAAGACGGATAGGGCAAGGTGTGTGGGGGGGGATGCGAATCGTCCTCGCCTAGAAATCCTGGGGTAAAGCCTAGAGGGGGCCTCTGGCTGGGACGAGTTGGGGGGTGGGGGGGGTAGATCGTCTGAAAATTTTGGGGAGAAGCCTAGACAGGGCCTCTGGCTGAGACGAGTTGGTGTGGGGGGGGGGGACCGTTCTCGCCTGGAAATCCTGGGGTGAAGCCTAGACAGGGCCTCTGCCTGGGACGGGCAGGGTGGGTGTGCGAACCGTCCTCGCCTGAAAAAACCGGGGAGAAGCCTAGCTAGGGCCTCTGGCTGAGACGGGCAGGGTAAGATGGGGTCGGGGGGGGGAGGGGGTGGTGCGATCCTCCTTGCCTGAAAAACCCGGGGAGAAGCCTAGACAGGGCCTCTGGCTGGGACGAGTTGTAGGGGTGGGGTGCGAACCTCCTCGCCTGAAAATCCCGGGGAGAAGCCTAGATGGGGCCTCTGGCTGGGACGAGTTGGGGGGGGGAGGGTTGAGGACCGCCCTCGCCTGGCTGGAAATCCTGGGGAGAAGCCTAGATAGGGCCTCTGGCTGGGACGAGTTGGGGCGGGGGGGGGGGGGTTGTGGACCGTCCTCGCCTGAAAACCCTGGGGAGAAGCCTAGACAGGGCCTCTGGCTGGGACGAGTTGTAGGGGTGGGGTGCGGACCGTCCTCGCCTGAAAATCCTGGGGAGAAGCCTAGACAGGGCCTCTGGCTGGGACGAGTTGTAGGGGTGGGGGGGGGGGAGGGTATCATCCTCGCCTGGAAATCCTGCGGAGAAGCCTAGACAGGGCCCCTGGCTAGGACGAGTTGTAGGGGTCGTGGGGGATATCGTCCTCGCCTGAAAATCCTGGGGAGAAGCCTAGATGGGGCCTCTGGCTGGGACGAGTTGGGGGGGGGGGGGGGGGGTTGTGGACCGTCCTCGCCTGAAAATCCTGGGGAGAAGCCTAGACAGGGCCTCTGGCTGGGACGAGTTGTAGGGGTCGGGGGGGGGTATCGTCCTCGCCTGAAAATCCTGGGGAGAAGCCTAGACAGGGCCTCTGGCTGGGACGAGTTGTAGGGGTGGGGGGGGGGAGGGTATCATCCTCGCCTGGAAATCCTGCGGAGAAGCCTAGACAGGGCCCCTGGCTAGGACGAGTTGTAGGGGTCGTGGGGGGATATCGTCCTCGCCTGAAAATCCTGGGGAGAAGCCTAGATGGGGCCTCTGGCTGGGACGAGTTGGGGGGGGGGGGGGGGTTGTGGACCGTCCTCGCCTGAAAATCCTGGGGAGAAGCCTAGACAGGGCCTCTGGCTGGGACGAGTTGTAGGGGTCGGGGGGGGGTATCGTCCTCGCCTGAAAATCCTGGGGAGAAGCCTAGACAGGGCCTCCGGGCAGTTGCAAGTGTGTTGGGTGGGTTGATAAGTAGGTTTTAAGACTCGTCGTTAACAGATATTTTTTTACGTTTGCGTGCAAATCGTCGCGAACTCTTTGAGAAATGTGTTTGGAGGGGACGGGGGGGTGTCGTCTGGGTGGGTTTGGGGGAAAATTGTCCGCTGCTTGTGTCGCCTTTGGGATATTAAAAGAACACAAATCGACAAGAAATGAAACGGTGGAAAAAGTCGCGATGGAGTGGTTTCGTTTTCTTTGTTGTTGTTGTTGTTTGCGTCTTGACGAGGTCGAGGTTGTGGTGGTGGTTCAAGTTTCAAGTTTCATTGATAAGGTGTAGCCCTGTGAGCCATCAGCTCTTGAATCGGGTGCAACCGCAACAAACACAAAACAAAAACATGAACAAAAAACATCTTAAAGTGAATATGTGACTAAGTGCAAACAGAAAATTCAAGAAAAGACAGCAAAAATATTGCAGAAAAAACACCGTACACACCAACACTGTGTGCAAAAATCTCAGTGGGATGCAAGTCAAACAACAACAACCACAAGACAACTTAGATTAAGGCCATCAGTCTAACTCTGGTGAGGTGGTCTCCCTGAGTCTCACTCTGACCCTGAGACCCGGTCTCCCTGAGTCTCAAGACCCTGACCCTGAGATCCAGTCTCCCTGAGTCTCACCCTGACCCTGAGACCCGGTCTCCCTGAGTCTCACCCTGACCCTGAGACCCGGTCTCCCTGAGTCTCACCCTGACCCTGAGACCCGGTCTCCCTGAGTCTCACCCTGACCCTGAGACCCGGTCTCCCTGAGTCTCACTCTGACCCTGAGACCCGGTCTCCCTGAGTCTCATGTCACTGACCCTGAGACCCGGTCTCCCTGAGTCTCAAGACTCTGACCCTGAGACCCGGTCTTCCTGAGTCTCACTCTGACCCTGAGACCCGGTCTCCCTGAGTCTCACTCTGACCCTGAGACCCGGTCTCCCTGAGTCTCAGACCCTGACCCTGAGACCCGGTCTCCCTGAGTCTCACTCTGACCCTGAGACCCGGTCTCCCTGAGTCTCAAGACCCTGACCCTGAGACCCGGTCTCCCTGAGTCTCACCCTGACCCTGAGACCCGGTCTCCCTGAGTCTCACTCTGACCCTGAGACCCGGTCTCCCTGAGTCTCACTCTGACCCTGAGACCCGGTCTCCCTGAGTCTCACCCTGACCCTGAGACCCGGTCTCCCTGAGTCTCAAGACCCTGACCCTGAGACCCGGTCTCCCTGAGTCTCACCCTGACCCTGAGACCCGGTCTCCCTGAGTCTCAAGACTCTGACCCTGAGACCCGGTCTCCCTGAGTCTCAAGTCTCTGACCCTGAGACGCGGTCTCCCTGAGTCTCAAGTCTCTGACCCTGAGACGCGGTCTCCCTGAGTCTCAAGACTCTGACCCTGAGACGCGGTCTCCCTGAGTCTCAAGACTCTGACCCTGAGACGCGGTCTCCCTGAGTCTCAAGACGCTGACCCTGAGACCCGGTCTCCCTGAGTCTCAAGACTCTGACCCTGAGACCCGGTCTCCCTGAGTCTCAAGACACTGACCCTGAGACCCGGTCTCCCTGAGTCTCAAGACCCTGACCCTGAGACCCGGTCTCCCTGAGTCTCAAGTCTCTGACCCTGAGACCCGGTCTCCCTGAGTCTCAAGACCCTGACCCTGAGACCCGGTCTCCCTGAGTCTCAAGTCTCTGACCCTGAGACCCGGTCTCCCTGAGTCTCAAGACGCTGACCCTGAGACCCGGTCTCCCTGAGTCTCAAGTCACTAACCCTGAGACCCAGTCTCCCTGAGTCTCAAGACTCTGACCCTGAGACCCGGTCTCCCTGAGTCTCAAGTCTCTGACCCTGAGACCCGGTCTCCCTGAGTCTCAAGACGCTGACCCTGAGACCCGGTCTCCCTGAGTCTCAAGACTCTGACCCTGAGACCCGGTCTCCCTGAGTCTCAAGACCCTGAACCTGAGACCCAGTCTCCCTGAGTCTCAAGTCTCTGACCCTGAGACACAGTCTCCCTGAGTCTCACCCTGACCCTGAGACCCGGTCTCCCTGAGTCTCAAGTCTCTGACCCTGAGACCCGGTCTCTCTGAGTCTCAAGACCCTGACCCTGAGACCCGGTCTCCCTGAGTCTCAAGACTCTGACCCTGAGACCCGGTCTCCCTGAGTCTCCTCAAGTCACTGACCCTGAGACCCGGTCTCCCTGAGTCTCAAGTCACTGACCCTGAGACCCGGTCTCCATGAGTCTCACTCTGACCCTGAGACCCGGTCTCCCTGAGTCTCAAGTCTCTGACCCTGAGACCCGGTCTCCCTGAGTCTCAAGTCTCTGACCCTGAGACCCGGTCTCCCTGAGACTCAAGACTCTGACCCTGAGACCCAGTCTCCCTGAGTCTCAAGACTCTGACCCTGAGACCCGGTCTCCCTGAGTCTCAAGTCTCTGACCCTGAGACCCGGTCTCCCTGAGTCTCACTCTGACCCTGAGACCCGGTCTCCCTGAGTCTCAAGACTCTGACCCTGAGACCCGGTCTCTCTGAGTCTCAAGTCACTGACCCTGAGACCCGGTCTCCCTGAGTCTCAAGACTCTGACCCTGAGACCCGGTCTCCCTGAGTCTCAAGACACTGACACTGAGACCCGGTCTCCCTGAGTCTCAAGTCTCTGACCCTGAGACCCGGTCTCCCTGAGTCTCAAGTCTCTGACCCTGAGACCCGGTCTCCCTGAGTCTCAAGACACTGACCCTGAGACCCGGTCTCCCTGAGTCTCATGTCACTGACGCTGAGACCCGGTCTCCCTGAGTCTCAAGACCCTGACCCTGAGACCCGGTCTCCCTGAGTCTCAAGTCTCTCACCCTGAGACCCGGTCTCCCTGAGTCTCAAGACTCTGACCCTGAGACCCGGTCTCCCTGAGTCTCAAGTCTCTGACCCTGAGACCCGGTCTCCCTGAGTCTCAAGTCTCTGACCCTGAGACCCGGTCTCCCTGAGTCTCAAGACACTGACCCTGAGACCCGGTCTCCCTGAGTCTCAAGTCTCTGACCCTGAGACCCGGTCTCCCTGAGTCTCAAGACACTGACCCTGAGACCCGGTCTCCCTGAGTCTCAAGACACTGACCCTGAGACCCGGTCTCCCTGAGTCTCAAGTCTCTGACCCTGAGACCCGGTCTCCCTGAGTCTCAAGACGCTGACCCTGAGACCCGGTCTCCCTGAGTCTCAAGACTCTGACCCTGAGACCCGGTCTCCCTGAGTCTCAAGTCTCTGACCCTGAGACCCGGTCTCCCTGAGTCTCAAGTCTCTGACCCTGAGACCCGGTCTCCCTGAGTCTCAAGTCTCTGACCCTGAGACGCGGTCTCCCTGAGTCTCAAGACTCTGACCCTGAGACGCGGTCTCCCTGAGTCTCAAGACTCTGACCCTGAGACCCGGTCTCCCTGAGTCTCAAGACTCTGACCCTGAGACCCGGTCTCCCTGAGTCTCAAGACTCTGACCCTGAGACGCGGTCTCCCTGAGTCTCAAGTCTCTGACCCTGAGACCCGGTCTCCCTGAGTCTCAAGACTCTGACCCTGAGACCCGGTCTCCCTGAGTCTCAAGACTCTGACCCTGAGACCCGGTCTCCCTGAGTCTCACCCTGACCCTGAGACCCGGTCTCCCTGAGTCTCACCCTGACCCTGAGACCCGGTCTCCCTGAGTCTCACCCTGACCCTGAGACCCGGTCTCCCTTTGTCTCAAGACTCTGACCCTGAGACCCGGTCTCCCTGAGTCTCAAGTCCCTGACCCTGAGACCCGGTCTCCCTGAGTCTCAAGTCCCTGACCCTGAGACCCGGTCTCCCTGAGTCTCACCCTGACCCTGAGACCCGGTCTCCCTGAGTCTCAAGTCTCTGACCCTGAGACCCGGTCTCCCCGAGTTTCAAGTCCCTGACCCTGAGACCCGGTCTCCCTGAGTCTCAAGACTCTGACCCTGAGACCCGGTCTCCCTGAGTCTCAAGACCCTGACCCTGAGACCCGGTCTCCCTGAGTCTCAAGACGCTGACCCTGAGACCCGGTCTCCCTGAGTCTCAAGTCTCTGACCCTGAGACCCGGTCTCCCTGAGTCTCAAGTCACTGACCCTGAGACCCGGTCTCCCTGAGTCTCAAGACGCTGACCCTGAGACCCGGTCTCCCTGAGTCTCAAGACTCTGACCCTGAGACCCGGTCTCCCTGAGTCTCAAGACCCTGACCCTGAGACCCGGTCTCCCTGAGTCTCAAGTCTCTGACCCTGAGACCCCGGTCTCCCTGAGTCTCAAGACGCTGACCCTGAGACCCGGTCTCCCTGAGTCTCAAGTCTCTGACCATGAGACCCGGTCTCCCTGAGTCTCAAGTCACTGACCCTGAGACCCGGTCTCCCTGAGTCTCAAGACTCTGACCCTGAGACCCGGTCTCCCTGAGTCTCAAGACCCTGACCCTGAGACCCGGTCTCCCTGAGTCTCAAGTCTCTGACCCTGAGACCCGGTCTCCCTGAGTCTCAAGACGCTGACCCTGAGACCCGGTCTCCCTGAGTCTCAAGACCCTGAGACCCGGTCGCCCTGAGTCTCACTCTGACCCTGAGACCCGGTCTCCCTGAGTCTCAAGACTCTGACCCTGAGACCCGGTCTCCCTGAGTCTCAAGACTCTGACCCTGAGACCCGGTCTCCCTGAGTCTCAAGACCCTGAGACCCGGTCTCCCTGAGTCTCACTCTGACCCTGAGACCCGGTCTCCCTGAGTCTCAAGACTCTGACCCTGAGACCCGGTCTCCCTGAGTCTCAAAACACTGACCCTGAGACCCGGTCTCCCTGAGTCTCAAGTCTCTGACCCTGAGACCCGGTCTCCCTGAGTCTCAAGACACTGACCCTGAGACCCGGTCTCCCTGAGTCTCAAGACTCTGACCCTGAGACCCGGTCTCCCTGAGTCTCAAAACACTGACCCTGAGACCCGGTCTCCCTGAGTCTCAAGTCTCTGACCCTGAGACCCGGTCTCCCTGAGTCTCAAGTCTCTGACCCTGAGACCCGGTCTCCCTGAGTCTCAAGACTCTGACCCTGAGACCCGGTCTCCCTGAGTCTCAAGACTCTGACCCTGAGACCCGGTCTCCCTGAGTCTCAAGTCTCTGACCCTGAGACCCGGTCTCCCTGAGTCTCACCCTGACCCTGAGACCCGGTCTCCCTGAGTCTCAAGACTCTGACCCTGAGACCCGGTCTCCCTGAGTCTCAAGACACTGACCCTGAGACCCGGTCTCCCTGAGTCTCACCCTGACCCTGAGACCCGGTCTCCCTGAGTCTCAAGACTCTGACCCTGAGACCCGGTCTCCCTGAGTCTCAAGTCTCTGACCCTCAGAACCGGTCTCCGTGAGTCTCAAGTCACTGACCCTGAGACCCGGTGAGTGAGTGAGTGGGTGAGTGAGTGAGTCACTGAGTGACTGAGTGAGTGACTGTGTGAGTGACTGAGTGACTGAGTGAGTGAGTGACTGTCTGAGTGGGTGAGTGGGTGAGTGGGTGAGTGAGTGAGTGGGTGAGTAGGTGAGTGAGTGGGTGGGTGAGTGTGTGAGTGACTGAGTGAGTGAGTGGTGAGTGGGTGAGTGGGTGAGTGAGTGAGTGGGTGAGTAGGTGAGTGAGTGGCTGAGTGGGTGGATGAGTGTGTGAGTGACTGAGTGAGTGAGTGTGTGAGTAGGTGAGTGAGTGGCTGAGTGAGTGGGTGAGTAGGTGAGTGAGTGGCTGAGTGGGTGGGTGAGTGAGTGAGTGGGTGAGTGAGTGAGTGAGTGGGTGAGTGTGTGAGTGAGTGTGTGACTGAGTGAGTGAGTGGGTGAGTGAGTGGGTGGGTGAGTGAGTGAGTGACTGAGTGAGTGAGTCACTGAGTGGGTGCCTCAGTGTGTACGTGCGTGGAGAGTCAAGGGAGTGCTTAATATATCTTACCCTGCTAAACCCACCCACTCACTCACCCACCCACTCAACCACCCACTCACTCACCCACCCACTCAACCACCCACTACCCACCAACTCACTCACTCACCCACTCACTCACTCACTCACCCACTCACTCACCCACCCACCCACTCAGTCACACACTCACTCACACACTCACCCACTCACTCACTCACTCACCCACTCACTCACTCACTCACCCACCCACTCACTCACTCACCCACTCACTCACTCACTCACCCCACCCCACTCACTCACCCATTCACTCACCCACTCACCCACCTACTCACCCACTCACTCACCCACCCACCCACTCACCCACTCACTCACCCACTCACTCACTCCACCCACTCACTCACCCACTTACCCACTCACCCACCCACCCACTCACTCACTCACCCACCCACTCACCCACTCACTCACCCACTCACCCACCCACTCACCGCTCACCCACCCACTCAACCACCCACTCACCCACCACTCATCACCCACTCACTCACCCACTCACTCACCCACCCACTCACTCACCCACCCACCCACTCACGCACCCACTCACTCACCCACTCATCCACCTACTCACTCACTCACCCACTCACCCACTCACCCACCTACTCACCCACTCACCCACCTACTCACCCACTCACCCACCCACTCACCCACCCTCTCACTAACTCATCTCACCCACCTACTCACCCACTCACCCACTTCACTCACCCACTCACCCCACTCACCCACCCACTCACTAACTCATCTACCCACCAACTCACCCACCAACTCACCCACCCACCCACTCACCCACCTACTCACCCACCCACCCACTCACCCACCCACCCACTCACCCACCCACTCACCCACCCACCCACCCACTCACTCACCCCACCCACCCACCAACTCACCCACCTACTCACCCACCCACCCCACTCACTCACTCACTCACCCACCACCCCACCCACCCACTCACCCACCCACCCACTCACCCACCTACTCACCCACCCACTCACTCACTCACCCACCCACCCACTCACCCACTCACCCACCCACCCACCAACTCACCCACCTACTCACTCACCCACCCACCCACTCACCAACTCACCCACCCACTCACTCACCCACCATCTCACTCACCCACCCACCCACCCACTCACCCACCACTATCCAACACCATCACCAACCCAACAGCACTTGCCCATTTACCCCACTCAGCCTGCGCGTCGTTTACCCGGTCCACCTTTGTCTGTGTGCACCCATAACTCTGACAGCCCCCCTCCCCTTCTCCCTGGCCCCCCTACTCGCTCGCCCTACATAATGAGGGGGGTAGGGAGGGAAGGGGGGGGCAGGCGATCTGATGCGTGAGCAAATATCATCACTAGGCTAGTCCCAAGGTAACCCATGCAGACAGCGCTGTGAATGTGGGTGGTGGTGGTGGGGGGGGTGATGGGAGAGGCTGTGATGGAACTATAGAGATAAATGTCACCCAGGTAGCTCGCACTTGCTGGAGTCGGGGCAAGTGCTGGGAGTCGTAGGAGTGTAGCGGTCGGGGTGGAGGATGATGAGATGGGGGTGGGTTGGGACATCACTAGCTGCCGTTGAGTCAACCAGCCACTCACCCAGCCACTCACCCAGCCACTCACTCATCAGCCACTCCACTCACTCACCCACTCACTCACTCACCCAGCCACTCGCTCACCACTACTCACTCACCCACTCACTCACCCAGCCACTCACCCCACTCACCCACTCACTCACCCACTCACTCACTCACCCAGCCACTCGCTCACCCACTTACTCACTCACCCAT
>WFAB01003970.1:0-10764 GCA_018977245.1 Lethenteron camtschaticum
ATCACCATCACACACCAGTCTACATGAGATACATCAACATCACCAACATCACCATCATCACCATCACCACCATCATCACCAGTCTACACGAGAGACATCATCACCATCATCACCATCATCACCATCATCACCAACATCACCAACATCACCAGTCTACACGAGAGACAACATCACCAACATCACCACCATCACCAACATCACCATCATCACCATCATCACCATCATCACCAGTCTACACGAGAGACAACATCACCATCATCACCATCATCACCATCATCACCAACATCACCATCATCACCAGTCTACATGAGATACATCAACATCACCAACATCACCATCATCACCATCATCACCATCATCACCAGTCTACACGATCGTCACCATCACCAACATCACCAACATCACCATCAACATCATCATCGTCACCATCAACATCACCAACATCACCATCAACATCACCAACATCACCATCAACATCATCATCGTCACCATCACCATCAACATCACCAACATCACCAACATCACCATCAACATCACCAACATCACCAACATCACCAACATCACCACCAACATCACCACCATCACCATCAGTCTACACGAGAAACAACATCACCAACATCACCACCACCATCACCATCACCATCATCAACATCATCACCATCATCACCATCATCACCACCATCACCATCATCACCAACATCACCATCATCACCATCATCACCACCATCACCATCATCACCAACATCACCATCATCACCAACATCACCAACATCACCAGTCTACATGAGAGACAACATCACCATCATCACCATCATCACCATCACCAGTCTACACGAGAGACAACATCACCAACATCACCAGTCTACACGAGAGACATCATCACCATCATCACCATCATCACCATCATCACCATCATCACCATCATCACCATCATCACCATCATCACCATCATCACCATCACCACCATCACCATCATCACCATCATCACCATCATCACCATCATCACCATCATCACCATCATCACCATCATCACCATCATCACCAGTCTACACGATCGTCACCATCACCAACATCACCATCAACATCACCATCACCACCATCACCATCACCATCATCACCATCATCACCATCAGTCTACACGAGAAACACCGTCACACACTGTAACCCTGGTTGCCAGGGTTACAGTATGTGCGGTTGCCACGACTACGGCTCCTGCGGTTGCCACGGTCACCGCGCGTGTGCGAGGTTGCCACGGTTACTGTGCACGCGGTTGCAGTCGCCACGGTTACCGTGCGTATCCTCTTGGTTGCCGTGGTAACGCCGCGCGCTGCCTCCAATCCCCTCTTGAGCTTGCTGGCAACCATCATCCTCAGTTCGTTGCCACGGCGACTACCGCCACCATCACCACCATCACCACCATCACCACCATCACCACCGTCACCATCACCGCCATCACCATCACTAACATCGCCTGGAACGCCATCGCTACTGACGCTGTCGGAATCCTGGGAACATATCAACACCATCATCATCAACAACATCATCATCATCATCATCAACAACATCAACATCACCATCATCATCACCATCATCATCATCATCATCAACATCATCATCACCATCATCATCAACAACATCAACATCATTATCATAATTACCATCATCATCAACATTATCATCATAATTACCATCATCATCAACATCATCATCATCAACATCATCATCATAATTACCATCATCAACAACATCATCATCATCAACATCATCAACATCATCATCATAATTACCATCATCATCATCATTATCAACATCATCATCATCAACATCATCATCATCAACATCATCATCATCAACATCAACAACATCATTATCATCATCATCAACATCATCAACATCATCATCAACATCAACAACATCATCATCATCATCAACATCATCAACATCATCAACATCATCATCAACATCATCACCGGTGTCCCTCACCGAGTGTGCTGGAGCTGTCTTGGTCTCTGTAGGCTCCTTCCTGCAACACACAGACACACACAGTGACACACACAGTGACACACACAGTGACACACACAGTGACACACACAGAGACACACACAGTGACACACACAGAGACACACACAGAGACACACACAGAGATACACACAGAGATACACACAGACACACAGTGACACACACAGAGACACACACAGAGACACACACAGACACACAGTGACACACACAGAGACACACACAGAGACACACACAGACACACAGTGACACACACAGAGACACACAGAGACACACACAGAGACACACACAGAGACACACAGAGACACACACAGAGATACACACAGAGACACACACAGAGACACACACAGAGATACACACAGTGACACACACAGAGACACCACACAGAGACACACACAGAGACCACACACAGACACACAGTGACACACACAGAGACACACAGAGACACACAGTGACACACACCAGAGACACACACAGAGACACACAGAGACACCAGAGAACACACAGAGACACACACAGAGACACACACAGAGACACACACAGAGACACACACAGAGACACACACAGAGACACACACAGAGACACACACAGAACACACACAAGACACACACAGAGACACACACAGAGACACACACAGACACACACACACAGACACACACAGAGACACACACCAGTGACACACACACAGTGACACACACAGTGACACACACACACAGTGACACACACAGAGACACACACAAAACACACAGTGACACACACAGAGACACACAGAGACACACACAGAGACACACACAGAGACACACACAGACACACAGTGACACACACAGAGACACACAGAGACACACACAGAGATACACACAGAGACACACACAGAGACACACACAGAGATACACACAGTGACACACACAGAGACACACACAGAGACACACACAGACACACAGTGACACACACAGAGACACACAGAGACACACAGTGACACACACAGAGACACACACAGAGACACACAGAGACACACACAGAGACACACACAGAGACACACAGAGACACACACACAGATACACACAGAGACACACACAGAGACACACACAGAGACACACACAGAGACACACACAGAGACACACACAGAGACACACACAGAGACACACACAGAGACACACAGAGACACACACAGAGACACACACAGAGACACACAGAGACACACACAGACACACACACAGAGACACACACAGAGACACACACAGTGACACACACACAGTGACACACACAGTGACACACACAGAGACACACACAGAGACACACACAGAGACACACACAGAGACACACACAGAGACACACACCAGAGACACACACAGAGACACACACAGAGACACACACAGTGACACACACAGTGACACACACACAGTGACACACACAGTGACACACACACACACAGTGACACACACAGAGACACACACAGAGACACACACAGACACACAGTGACACACACAGAGACACACAGAACACACAGAGACACACACAGAGACACACACACAGACACAGTGACACACACAGAGACACACAGAGACACACACAGAGATACACACAGAGACACACACAGAGACACACACAGAGATACACACAGTGACACACACAGAGACACACACAGAGACACACACAGACACACAGTGACACACACAGAGACACACAGAGAGGACACAGTGACCACACAGAGACACACAGAGACACACACAGAGACACACACAGAGACACACAGAACACACACAGAGACACACACAGAGACACACACAGAGATACACACAGAGACACAACACAGAGACACACACAGAGACACACACAGAGACACACACAGAGACACACACAGAGACACACACAGAGACACACAGAGACACACACAGAGACACACACAGAGACACACACAGACACACACACAGAGACACACACAGAACACACACAGTGACACACACACAGTGACACACACAGTGACACACACACACAGAGACACACACAGAGACACCACACACACACACAGAGACACACACCAGAGACACACACAGAGACACACAGAGACACACAGAGACACACACAGAGACACACACAGAGACACACAGAGACACACACAGACACACACACAGAGACACACACAGAGACACACACAGTGACACACACACAGTGACACACACAGTGACACACACACACACAGTGACACCACATGACACACACACAGTGACACACACAGTGACACACACAGGACACACACAGAGAACACACAACAGTGACACACCACCACAGTGACACACACAGAGACACACACAGTGACACACACACACCAGTGACACACACAGTGACACACACACACACAGTGACACACACAGTGACACACACACAGTGACACACACAGTGACACACACAGAGACACACACAGTGACACACACAGTGACACACACAGAGACCACACAGTGACACACACACAGTGACACACACAGTGACACACACACACACAGTGACACACACAGTGACACACACACAGTGACACACACACAGACACACACACAGAGACACACACAGAGACACACACCAGTGACACACACACCAGTGACACACACAGTGACACACACACAGACTGACTCACTGAGTGAGAACGAGTCCGGTCGTCCTGCTTGAGCAACTCGTGACTGCTCTTGCCACTCACACAGTGACACACACAGTGACACACACACACAGTGACACACACACACACAGTGACACACACAGTGACACACACACACACACAGTGACACACACACAGTGACACACACACACAGACACACACACACAGACACACACAGTGACACACACAGTGACACACACACACACAGTGACACACACACACAGACACACACACACAGACACACACAGTGACACACACAGTGACACACACAGTGACACACACAGTGACACACACACACACAGTGACACACACAGTGACACACACACTGACACACACACACAGTGACACACACAGTGACACACCAGTGACACACACAGTGACACACAGACACACACAGTGACACACACAGTGACACACACACAGTGACACACACACACACAGTGACACACACACACACTGACACACACACACAGAGTGACACACACACAGAGACACACACAGTGACACAGACTGACTCACTGAGTGAGAACGAGTCGGTCGTCCTGCTTGAGCAACTCGTGACTGCTCTTGCCACTCACACAGTGACACACACAGTGACACACACACACTGACACAGACACACAGTGACACACACACAGACACACACAGTGACACACACAGTGACACACACACACAGTGACACACACACAGACACACACAGTGACACACACAGTGACACACACAGTGACACACACACACACAGTGACACACACAGTGACACACACACACAGTGACACACACAGTGACACACACACACACAGTGACACAGACTGACTCACTGAGTGAGAACGAGTCGGTCGTCCTGCTTGAGCAACTCGTGACTGCTCTTGCCACTCACACAGTGACACACACAGTGACACACACAGTGACACACACAGTGACACACACAGTGACACACACCAGTGACACACACAGTGACACACACACAGTGACACACACAGTGACACACACAGTGACACACACACACACACAGTGACACACACACAGTGACACACACAGTGACACACACACACACAGTGACACACACAGTGACACACACACACAGTGACACACACAGTGACACACACACACACAGTGACACAGACTGACTCACTGAGTGAGAACGAGTCGGGTCGTCCTGCTTGAGCAACTCGTGACTGCTCTTGCCACTCACACAGTGACACACACAGTGACACACACAGTGACACACACAGTGACACACACAGTGACACACACAGTGACACACACAGTGACACACACAGTGACACACACACAGTGACACACACAGTGACACACACACACACACCAGTGACACACACACAGTGACACACACAGTGACACACACACACACAGTGACACACACAGTGACACACACACACAGTGACACACACAGTGACACACACACACACAGTGACACAGACTGACTCACTGAGTGAGAACGAGTCGGTCGTCCTGCTTGAGCAACTCGTGACTGCTCTTGCACTCACACAGTGACACACACAGTGACACACACAGTGACACACACCAGTGACACACACAGTGACACACACACAGTGACACACACAGTGACACACACACACACACAGTGACACACACACAGTGACACACACACACAGACACACACAGTGACACACACAGTGACACACACACACAGTGACACACACAGTGACACACACAGTGACACAGACTGACTCACTGAGTGAGAACGAGTCGGTCGTCCTGCTTGAGCAACTCGTGACTGCTCTTGCCACTCACACAGTGACACACACAGTGACACACACAGTGACACACCACACACACACAGTGACACACACCAGTGACACACACACAGTGACACACACACAGTGACACACACCAGTGACACACACACACAGTGACACACACACCACAGTGACACACACAGTGACACACACACAGTGACACACCACACACAGTGACACACACACACACAGTGACACACACACACACAGTGACACACACACAGACACACACAGTGACACACACAGTGACACACACACACAGTGACACACACACACAGTGACACACACAGTGACACACACACACAGTGACACACACACACAGTGACACACACACACACAGTGACACACACAGTGACACACACAGTGACACAGACTGACTCACTGAGTGAGAACGAGTCGGTCGTCCTGCTTGAGCAACTCGTGACTGCTCTTGCCACTCACACAGTGACACACACAGTGACACACACACACACAGTGACACACACACACTGACACACACACACAGTGACACACACAGTGACACACACACTGACTGACTCACTGAGTGAGAACGAGTCGGTCGTCCTGCTTGAGCAACTCGTGACTGCTCTTGCCACTCACACAGTGACACACCACAGTGACACACACACAGACACACACAGTGACACACACCAGTGACACACACAGTGACACACACACACACAGTGACACACACACACTGACACAGACACACAGTGACACACACACTGACACTGACTGACTCACTGAGTGAGAACGAGTCGGTCGTCCTGCTTGAGCAACTCGTGACTGCTCTTGCCACTCACACAGTGACACACACAGTGACACACACACACACAGTGACACACACACACTGACACAGACACACAGTGACACACACACTGACACTGACTGACTCACTGAGTGAGAACGAGTCGGTCGTCCTGCTTGAGCAACTCGTGACTGCTCTTGCCACTCACACAGTGGACACACACAGTGACACACACACACACAGTGACACACACACACTGACACAGACACACAGTGACACACACACTGACACTGACTGACTCACTGAGTGAGAACGAGTCGGTCGTCCTGCTTGAGCAACTCGTGACTGCTCTTGCCACTCACACAGTGGACACACACAGTGACACACACAGTGACACACACAGAGTGACACACACACAGACACACACACTGACACAGACTGACTCACTGAGTGAGAACGAGTCGGTCGTCCTGCTTGAGCAACTCGTGACTGCTCTTGCCACTCACACAGTGACACACACAGTGACACACACAGTGACACACACACCAGTGACACACACAGACACACACAGAGACACACACAGTGACACAGAGTGACTCACTGAGTGAGAACGAGTCGGTCGTCCTGCTTGAGCAACTCGTGACTGCTCTTGGCCACTCACACCAGTGACACACACAGTGACACACACAGTGACACACACACAGTGACACACACAGACACACACAGAGACACACACAGTGACACAGAGTGACTCACTGAGTGAGAACGAGTCGGTCGTCCTGCTTGAGCAACTCGTGACTGCTCTTGCCACTCACACAGTGACACACACAGTGACACACACACAGTGACACACACAGTGACACACAACACAGTGACACACACAGACACACACACGTAGACAACACACCAGTGACACACACACACACAGTGACACACACACACAGTGACACACACCAGTGACACAGAGTGACTCACTGAGTGAGAACGAGTCGGTCGTCCTGCTTGAGCAACTCGTGACTGCTCTTGCACACACACAGTGACACCACAGTGCAACACAGTGGACACACACACACAGTGACACACACACACAGTGACACACCACACACAGTGACACCACACACACAGTGACACACACCACACAACAGTGACACACACAGTGACACACACACACAGTGACACACACACACAGTGACACACACACAGACTGAGTGACTCACTGAGTGAGAACGAGTCGGTCGTCCTGCTTGAGCAACTCGTGACTGCTCTTGCCTCGACCTCGCAGCGTCTACCAGAGGGGTGACGACAACAACCTCGGTTACCATGGTGACAAACAACATGCACGGTTACCATGGTGATGACGGACACCGTTACCATGGTGACAACAGCAGCCACGGTTACCATGGTGATGACGGACACTGTTGCTAAGTTGACGACAGCAGCCACGGTTTCTATGGTGACAACAACAGCCACTGTTGCTACGGTGACAACAACAGCCACTGTTGCTACGGTGACAACAACAGACACTGTTGCTACGGTGACAACAACAGACACTGTTGCTATAGTGACAACAACAGACACTGTTGCTATAGTGACAACAACAGCCACTGTTGCTACGGTGACAACAGACACTGTTGCTACGGTGACAACACAGCCACTGTTGCTACGGTGACAACAACAGACACTGGTTGCTACGGTGACAACAACAGACACTTGCTACGGTGACAACAACAGCGACTGTTGCTACGGTGACAACAACAGCCACTGTTGCTATGGTGACAACAACAGCCACGGTTGCTACGGTGACAACAGCCACTGTTGCTACGGTGACAACAACAGCCACTGTTGCTATGGTGACAACAACAGCCACGGTTGCTACGGTGACAACAACAGCCACTGTTGCTACGGTGACAACAACAGACACTGTTGTCTACGGTACAACAACAGCCACTGTTGCACGGTGACAACAACAGCCACTGTTGCTACGGTGACAACAACAGCAGTTTGCGTGGCCGCGGTTGCCGTGGCCGCGGTTGCCGTGGCCGCGGTTGCCGTGGCCGCGGTTGCCGTGGCCGCGGTTGCCGTGGCCGCGGTTGCCGTGGCGACCCCTCACCTGGCTCACCCGGACCGCCTCCTCCTCCGCCTCCTCAGCCTCCTCCCCAAACGAGAGGAGGTTGAAGTTCCTGGGGGGGTCACGCAGAGGTCACGCAGAGGTCACGAAGGGGTCACGTAGGGGGGTCACGTAGGGGTCACGTAGGGGGGTCACGCAGAGGTCACGTAGGGGTCATGCAGAGGTCAGGCAGAGGTCACGTAGGGGTCACGTAGGGGGGTCACGCAGAGGTCACGTAGAGATCACACAAGTCACGTAGGGGTCACGCAGAGGTCACGTAGAGGTCAATCGGAGGTCACATAGGGGTCAAGTGGAGGTCACGTGGGGGTCGTGAGATCAATGGGTCACGTAGAGGTCAGACCAGGGTCACACAGAGGTCGTGGGGTCACGCAGGGGTCAAGGGGCAACGCAGGGGTCACAGAATCACAGGTGGTGGTGGTGGTGGTGGGTAGCTAATGCTACTAGTTAGTGTACTAGTTAGTGTACTAGTTAGTGTACTAGTTAGTGTACTAGTTAGTTGGTACTAGTGTACTAGTGATAGTACGTTAGTGTACTAGTTAGTGTACTAGTGATAATTACTAGTAGGTACTAGTTAGTGTACTAGTGTACTAGTTAGTGTACTAGTTATGTACATAGTGTACTAGGTGGTGTACTAGTTAGTGTATAGTTAGTGTTTACTAGGTTAGTGTTACTAGTGTACTAGTTAGTTGTACTAGTGTGTGTACTAAGTTAGTGTACTAGTTAGTGTACTAGTGTACTCTAGTTAGTGTACTAGTTAGTGTACTAGTTGTACTAGTGTACTAGTTTTTTGTACTAGTTAGTGTACTAGTATAGTGTACTAGTTAGTGTACTAGTTACTAGTTAGTGTACTAGTTAGTGTACTAGTTAGTGTACTAGTGTACTAGTTAGTGTACTAGTTAGTGTACTAGTGTACTAGTTAGTGTACTAGTTAGTGTACTAGTGTACTAGTTAGTGTACTAGTTAGTGTACTAGTTAGTGTACTAGTTGTGTATGTTTGTACTAGTTAGTGTACTAGTTAGTGTACTAGTGTACTAGTTAGTGTACTAGTTAGTGTACTAGTTAGGT
Source organism: Lethenteron camtschaticum (assembly GCA_018977245.1). Lineage (NCBI taxonomy): Eukaryota > Metazoa > Chordata > Hyperoartia > Petromyzontiformes > Petromyzontidae > Lethenteron > Lethenteron camtschaticum. The sequence goes on from WFAB01003970.1 coordinate 10,383, forward strand.
GTACTAGTAGTGTACTAGTTAGTGCTACTAGTGTACTAGTTAGTGTACTAGTTAGTGTACTAGTTAGTGTACTAGTGTACTAGTTAGTGTACTAGTTAGTGTACTAGTGTACTAGTTAGTGTACTAGTTAGTGTACTAGTTAGTGTACTAGTGTACTAGTTAGTGTACTAGTTAGTGTACTAGTGTACTAGTTTGTACTAGTTAGTGTACTAGTGTACTAGTTAGTGTACTAGTTAGTGTACTAGTTAGTGTACTAGTTAGTGTACTAGTGTACTAGTTAGTGTACTAGTGTACTAGTTAGTGTACTAGTAGTGTACTAGTGTACTAGTGTACTAGTTAGTGTACTAGTGTACTAGTTAGTACTAGTGTACTAGTTAGTGTA
>WFAB01003971.1:0-10758 GCA_018977245.1 Lethenteron camtschaticum
GTGGTGATGGTGGTGATGATGGTGGTGATGGTGGTGGTGGTGATGGGATATTTTCAGCTGGAACGACAACTGGCATCGAGGTCTCGGGATTTGCAGCAGCAACAGCACACTGCTGTTTGTTGTTGATGTTGTTGTTGATGTTGTTGATGATGTTGTTGATGTTGTGAGCGCTGCTGCGTCGCCGCCTGTCCGATGATGAGGTGGTTGCGTACACGGGCCCGTCAGACGAGTCCAGCTCGTCGCCACCACCACCAACAACAACACCACCAACAACAACACCACCACCACCAACACCACCATCATCATCATCATCATCGTGGTGGTGGTGGTGGTGGTGCGCTGATGGTTGGAATCGAATGACTGTTGCCTCTCGGCTCATCATCCTGATTGGGAAACCACCACCACCACTACCACCACCACCACCACCTACTCCCCCACCACCTCCACCACCACCACCTCCACCACCTACTCCACCTCCATCTCCACCACCACCTACTCCACCTCCACCTACTCCACCACCACCACGATCTCTATCACCATCACCACCACCACCTCCTACTCCACCACCACCACCTCTTACACCACCTCTTACACCACCTCCAGCACCACCACCAACTCTACAGCACCACCAACTCCTACACCACCACCTCTTACACCACCACCACCTACACCACCACCACCTCTTACACCACCACCACCTACACCACCACCACCACCAACTCCACCACCACCACCACCAACTCCTACACCACCACCTCTTACACCACCACCACCACCACCACCTATACTACCACCACCAATTCTAGCACTACCACCACCACCAGCATCACTGTGACTTCGCCTGTTTGGCCAAACGCCACCACCACCACCACCGCCACCACCAGCAGCTGACTTCAACTTTGACACGTTACCACTGCTGCTGCTGCTCACCCCACCACCACCACCACCTCCACCACCACCTCCACCACCACCACCTCCACCACCAGAAAACGACCTCTGCTCCTCCACCGTTCGCCAGGGCCTCTGCCAAGCCTTGAGTCCCACGCTGAGCAGCTGCTGATGGTGGTGATGGTGGTGGTGATGGTGGTGATGTGGTGGTGGTGGTGGTGGCTGCTGCTGCAACGCGCCCTTCTGTTTCACATCTTCGTGGTGGTGTTGTTGTTGTTGTTGGTGTTGTTGTTGTTGGTGTTGTTGTTGTTGTTGTTGCGATCTGCTGGAACTTTGGGAATAGCGCAGCTGCATCTGCATCTGCTGCGAAGTCACTCCGATGGTCGTGCCGACATCGTCATCCGCCTGGGTGCTGCTGCTGCTGCTGATGGAGGATGTGACATGCTGATGATGATGATGCTGATGAGGGTGGTGGTGGTGGTGATGTGGTGGTGGTGGTGGTGGTGGGATCGTAGCCGTCGCCACGACCCGCGGCTGTCTCAGCAACGGTCTCACGGCTCCTCGCGATGGCTCAGCTGACTGAGCCACGCTGCCGTGAGCCACGCTGCCGTGAGCCACGCTGCCGTGAGCCACAGCTCCCGGTCCGGCTCGGACACGACCAGGTGCTCCTTTCGCTACTGCGAAGTGCTCCAGCTGATGCTCCTGCTGCTGCTGCTGATGATGATGAAGATGCTGCTCCTGCTGATGATGAAGATGCTGCTGATGAAACTTCTCCTGCTGCTGATGCTGATGATGATGCTCCTGCTGCTGCTGCTGCTGCTGATGAAACTGCTGCTGCTTCTTAGTCTGCTCGGCGTTGCCCAGCAGCGCGATATTCAGCGGCGAATCATCGATGTGCGCTCGCATCTCCGGTGACAGCTGCTGCTGCTGATGGTGGTGGTGGTGGTGCTGCTGCTGCTGTTGCGAGGCAGCAGCTGCAGCAGTAGCAGCTGCAGCAGCAGCAGTAGCTGCAGCAGCAGTAGCTGTGGCCGAGTGTGCGGGTGGAGGAGGTGGCTCACTCAGACCCAGCCGGGCCGGGCCCGGGCGACGCTCGTGCGACGAACAGCGCGCACGAAGCATCACCAACCCCTGCAGCTGCTGCTGCTGCTGCTGCTACTGCTGTAGCTACTGCTGCTACTGCTGTTGCTGCTACTGCTGCTGCAGCTGCTGCTGCTGATGTAGCTACTGCTGCTACTGCTGCTACTGCTGCTGCTGCTGTTGCTGCTACTGCTGCTGCAGCTACTGCTGCTGCTGCTGATGTAGCTGCTGCTTTTACTGCTGCTGATGATGATGCTGCTGCAGCTGCTGCTGTAGCTGCTGATGTAGCTACAGCTGCAGCTGCTGATGTAGCTGCTGCTTCTACTGCTGCTGCTGCTGCTGCAGCTACTGCTGCTGCAGCAGCAGTAGCTGCTTCTACTCCTGCTGCTGCTGCTGCTGCTGTTGTTGCTACTGCTGCTGCTACTGCTGCTGCAGCTGCTGCTGCTGCTACTGCTGCTGTTGTTGTTGCTACTGCTGCAGCTACTGCTGCTGTAGCTACTGCTGCTACTGCTGCTGCTACTGCTGCTGCTACTGCAGCTACTGCAGCTGCTGCTGCTGCTACTGCTGCTGCTGATGATGATGATGCTGCTGCTGCTCCTGCTGCTTCTACTGCTGCTACTGCTGCTACTGCTGCTGCTACTGCAGCTACTGCAGCTGCTGCTGCTGCTACTGCTGCTGCTGATGATGATGATGCTGCTGCTGCTCCTGCTGCTTCTACTGCTGCTACTGCTGCTACTGCTGCTGCTATTGCTGCTACTGCTGCTTCTACTGCTGCTACTGCTGCTTCTACTGCTGCTACTGCTGCTGCTGCTTCTACTGCTGCTACTGCTGCTGCTGCTTCTACTGCTGCTACTTCTATTGCTGCTGCAGCTGTAGCTGCTGTTGCTGCTGCTGCTGCTGCAGTTACTGCTTCTACTGCTGCTGATGTAGCTGCTACTGCTGCTGCTGCAGCTACTGCTGCTGCTACTACTTCTATTGCTGCTGCAGCTGTAGCTGCTGTTGCTGCTGCTGCTACTGCTGCTGCTACTGCTGCTGCTGTAGTTACTGCTTCTACTGCTGCTGATGTAGCTGCTACTGCTTCTACTGCTGTAGCTGCTGCAGAGCAGCTACACCGGTGGTGGTGGTGGTGGAGGTTGTGGTGGTGGTGGGGTTGTGGTTGTGGTGGTGGTTGTGGAGATGGTGGTTGTTGTGGTGGAGGTTGTGATGGTGGTGGGGGTGGTTGTGGTGGGGGTGGTGGGGGTGGTGGTTGTGGTGGTGGTTGTGGAGATGGTGGTTGTTGTGGTGGTTGTGGTGGTGGTTGTTGTGGTGGTGGTTGTGGTGGTTGTTGTTATGGTGGTTGTGGTGGTTGTTGTGGTGGTGGTTGTGGTGGTTGTGGTTGTTGTGGTTGTGGTGGTTGTTGTGGTTGTGGTGGTTGTTGTGGTGTGTGGTTGTTGTGGTTGTTGTTGGTTGTGGTGGTTGTTGTGGTGGTTGTGGTTGTTGTGGTGGTTGTGGTGGTGGTGGTTGTTGTGGTGGTGGTGGTGGTTGTGGTGGTTGTGGTGGTAGTGGTTGTGATGGTTGTGGTGGTGGTTGTGGTGGTGGTTGTGGTGGTTGTGGTGGTTGTGGTGGTGGTTGTGGTGGTGGTTGTGGTTGTGGTGGTTGTGGTGGTAGTTTCACTGCGATGTGGCTAATGCTGCTGCTGATGATGATGCTGCTGCTGCTGATGATGATAATGGTGGTGATGACGATGTTGCTGATGATGGTGCTGCTGATGATGATGGTGCTGCTACTGATGATGGTGATGATGGTGGTGAGGATGATGGTGATGCCAATGAAGATGGTGATGGTGGTGCTGATGATGATGATGGGAGTAGTGTTGACATTTTAACTGTCATGGTGCTGATGATGATACTGCTGCTGCTGATGCTGCTGCTGCTGATGATGCTTATGCTATTCCTGATGATGGTGGCGATGGTGATGCCACTGATGACGATGACGACGACGACGATGTTGTTGATGGTAGCCGTGATGGTGAATTGATGGGTGGTTTGACCCAGCCTTGAATGACTATTTCATATTCACGCTCTTCGGACATGTGCGAGTGTCTCTCTCTCTCTCTCCTCCCTCTCCTCTCTCGCGTCTCTCTCGTCTCCACTCTCTCCCGCGCCTCTCTCTCTCTCTCTCCGCCCACTCTCCCTCCCTCCCTCCCTCTCCTCCCTCTCCTCCCCGATGGCTCCAATTCACAAACACAGAGGGCTCTCCCCATCATCATCATCATCACTCTCCCTCCCTCCCTCCCCAACATCATAATCTCTCTCTCATCATCTCTATCATCATCATCTCTATCATCATCATCTCTATCATCATCATCATCTCCATCATCATCATCTCCATCATCATCATCTCATCATCATCATCTCATCATCATCTCTCATCATCATCAATCATCAACATCATCATCATCTCATCATCATCATCTCTATCATCATCATCATCTCCATCATCATCATCTCCATCATCATCATCTCATCATCATCATCTCATCATCATCTCTCTCCATCATCATCATCATCATCTCTCCCTCCCCAACATCATCTTTCTCTCATCATCATCATCATCTCTCTCCCTCTCCATCATCATCTCTCTGTCATCATCATCATCATCTCTCATCATCATCATCATCTCTCATCATCATCATCATCTCTCTCCCTCCCTCCCCAACATCATCTTTTTCTCATCATCATCATCATCTCTCTCCTCCTCATCATCATCTCTCATCATCTCTCCTATCATCATCATCTCCATCATCATCTCTCATTATCATCATCATCATCTCTCTCATCACCATCTCTCCCTCCCAATCATCATCTCCATCATTTCTCTCATCTCTCATCATCATCATCATCTCTCCATCATCATCATCATCATCATCTCTCTCCCATCATCTTTCATCATCATCATCTCTCTCCCATCATCATCATCATCATCTCTCTCCATCATCATCATCATCATCATCTCTCTCCCCACATCTCTCTCCATCTCTCCCCATCTCTCCCCATCTCTCTCCATCTGTGTGCGTGCCGGTGTGTGTGTGTGTGGGTGTGTACTGCAGGAGCAGCAGTGTGGAGAGCGGTAGTGTAGCGGATAGCACTAAAACAACCCCCTCACTCCTCGCTTGTGCCGGTGGGTGGACCGATTTCAAATCGCCATTCCCCTCGTGGCATTCGTAGCCACCGCAGCTTCAACGCAACCACCACGAGACCACGTGAAGAAGAATCCAGCTCAGCTTGTGCCGGAGGCCCCGGGGGGACAGGCGTCTAAGACGTCTCCTGGCCAAACCCCAATTGGCGGAGCCAGGAGACTGAATCTTCACCCTCGGGGCTCCTCCAGAAACAACGAAAAGCCACTTCGTGTGGCCACGTGGAATGTTCGAACGCTCACTGCGGAGGAGAGGCTGCCACTCCTCTGTCGGGAGCTGGACCGGTACCGCCTGGATCTCTGCGGCATTCAGGAGGTCCGGTGGACCGGCTCTGGCTCCTGCCACCACGAGGGGTGGACAGTCTTCCACTCGGGGCAGGAGACTGCCAAACAACAGGGAGTGGCTCTTCTTCTAAACAAAAGAATGAAGGGGGCGTGGGAGCGTGGCAGTGAGGTGTGGGAAGCTGTAAGCCCCAGGCTACTTTGGGCTCGCCTTCCCATCAACCGGAGGCGAGGAGTGGTGGTCGTGGTTACTTATGCCCCCACCGAAGACGAACATCCGTGGAGGGATGCAGGGAAGGGCCTGATTACGATCCATGCTGGATTTAACCAACAGATCCCATTGTAAAGTCACGTAGAAGAGAAATGATAAATAATAAAAATATAAAACAATAAAATTCCCACGACGTTTCGACTGCAACACAAGCAATCATCATCAGGTGTGAAATCCACGGCAAGAAAATTTGAAAAAAGTGGCGTTTTATTTTCTCTTAACGTCAGCACCACGGACAGCGGATTCGGCAGTTGGTCAGATGTACGAGTCCAACTAAACTCTTAGGTTCTTTCGGTAAAGTTACGTCGGAAAATAAATGAAAAAATAACTAAATTAAATTTGTGACTTAATTTAGTTAATAAAATATTAAATGAGAAATTAACTAAATTAAATGTGTGACTTCATTTAGTTAATAAAATAATATAAAATGAGAAATTAACTAAACAAAATTAGTGATTTAATTTAGTTATTTTTAATTTATTATTATTTTATTTTATTATTATTTTTTACCTACTTGACTTTACCGAAAAAACCTAAGAGCATGAATCCTTGCAGTCACGAAAGTTTCAAATCTAGAAAGTTTCGGTAAAGTCGTCACGTAGAAACAAATAATAAAATGATAAAAAATATTAAACAATAAAATTCCCACGACGTTTCGAGTGCAACACAAGCAATCATCATCAGGTGTGAAAGAACATTTTTAAAAGGTGGCGTTTTTAAATCCTTTATATTAAGTTCACTTGCTTGCTTGCTTGCTTATGACCGTGCAAAATTTTCGGTCGTTTTTTAACCCACTTTTCGTGATCCAATCGAGCTGACATTTTCCACACAGACTCGTTGTGCGAGACAATTAATGTTCGTGAAATTTTTTTTCAAAATTTTACACTTTTTAGGACAAAAATATTATATTTAATTACCAATTGTTTAATACTGCAGACAATCATCTGACCCATAGGTGGCAGCCATCTCAAGCCAGAGGACGAGAGGACTCTAGCCGCCACGCATATAAAGGATTTAGAGTGAAAAACTTTGTTTTTACGGGTTAATTTTTTCTCTTAACGTCAGCACAATCGTGAGCATGAACACAATGAATTAAGACTCGAAATGGTTGATCAAATCCTTCGAAAGATGTATCTTCTTGCTTCTTTCGGTAAAGTCACGTAGAAGGGAAGTAATACAATAGTAAAAATAAAACATAATAAGTATAACCCGTAAAAACAAAGTTTTTCACTCTAAACTCTTTATATGCGTGGCGGCTAGAGTCCTCTCGTCCTCTGGCTTGAGATGGCTGCCACCTATGGGTCAGATGATTGCATTGCACCATTAAGCAATTGGTAATTACATATAATATTTTTGTCCTAAAAAGTGTAAAATTTTTGGAAAAATGTTTTACGAACATTAATTCAGTTATTAAAAAATAACTCAATTAAATCACTAATTTAATTCATTTATTAAAAAATAACTCAATTAAATCACTAATTTAATTCAGTTATTAAAAATAACTCAATTAAATCACTAATTTAATTCAGTTATTAAAAAATAACTCAATTAAATCACTAATTTAATTCAGTTATTAAAAATAACTCAATTAAATCACAAATTTAATTCAGTTATTAAAAAAAATAACTCAATTAAATCACTAATTTAATTCAGTTATTAAAAATAACTCAATTAAATCACAAATTTAATTCAGTTATTAAAAAATAACTCAATTAAATCACTAATTTAATTCAGTTATTAAAAATAACTCAATTAAATCACTAATTTAATTCAGTTATTAAAAAATAACTCAATTAAATCACTAATTTAATTCAGTTATTAAAACATAACTCAATTAAATCACTAATTTAATTCAGTTATTAAAAATAACTAAATTAAATCACGAATTTATTTCAGTTATTAAAAAATAACTCAATTAAATCACTAATTTAATTCAGTTATTAAAAATAACTCAATTAAATCACTAATTTAATTCAGTTATTAAAAATAACTCAGTTAAATCACTAATTTAATTCAGTTATTAAAAAATAACTCAATTAAATCACTAATTTAATTCAGTTATTAAAAATAACTCAATTAAATCACAAATTTAATTCAGTTATTAAAAAATAACTCAATTAAATCACTAATTTAATTCAGTTATTAAAAATAACTCAATTAAATCACTAATTTAATTCAGTTATTAAAAAATAACTCAATTAAATCACTAATTTAATTCAGTTATTAAAACATAACTCAATTAAATCACTAATTTAATTCAGTTATTAAAAATAACTAAATTAAATTACTAATTTATTTCAGTTATTAAAAAATAACTCAATTAAATCACTAATTTAATTCAGTTATTAAAAATAACTCAATTAAATCACTAATTTAATTCAGTTATTAAAAATAACTCAATTAAATCACTAATTTAATTCAGTTATTAAAAAATAACTCAGTTAAATCACTAATTTAATTCAGTTATTAAAAAATAACTCAATTAAATCACAAATTTAATTCAGTTATTAAAAAATAACTCATATTAAATCACTAATTAATAAAAAAAAAAAAAATTAATTCAGTTATTAAAAAATAACTCAATTAAGTCACTAATTTAATTCAGTTATTAAAAAAATAACTCTATTAAATCACTAATTTAATTCAGTTATTAAAAATAACTCAATTAAATCACTAATTTAATTCAGTTATTAAAAATAACTCAATTAAATCACTAATTTAATTTTGTTATTAAAAAATAACTCAATTAAATCACTAATTTAATTCAGTTATTAAAAAATAACTCAATTAAATCACTAATTTAATTCAGTTATTAAAAAATAACTCAATTAAATCACTAATTTAATTCAGTTATTAAAAAATAACTCTATTAAAACACTAATTTAATTCAGTTATTAAAAAATAACTCAATTAAATCACTAATTTAATTCAGTTATTAAAAAATAACTCAATTAAATCACTAATTTAATTCAGTTATTAAAAAATGACTCAATTAAATCACTAATTTAATTCAGTTATTAAAAAATGACTCAATTAAATCACTAATTTAATTCAGTTATTTAAAAAATAACTCAATTAAATCACTAATTTAATTCAGTTATTAAAAAATAACTCAATTAAATCACTAATTTAATTCAGTTATTAAAAAATGACTCAATTAAATCACTAATTTAATTCAGTTATTAAAAAAATGACTCAATTAAATCACTAATTTAATTCAGTTATTTAAAAAATAACTCAATTAAATCACTAATTTAATTCAGTTATTAAAAAAATAACTCAATTAAATCACTAATTTAATTCAGTTATTAAAAAATAACTCAATTAAATCACAAATTTAATTCAGTTATTTAAAAAATAACTCAATTATATCACTAATTTAATTCAGTTATTTAAAAAAAACTCAATTAAATCACTAATTTAATTCAGTTATTAAAAATAACTCAATTAAATCACAAATTTAATGTAGTTATTTTTTCATGTATGATTATTTAATTTTATTATTGTTATTTATTTACCCCACGTGACTTTCCATCTGACCAACTGCCAAATCCGCTGTCCGTGGTGCTGACTTAAGTAAAAACCGCCACTTTTTTCAAATTTTCTTGCCGTGGATTTCACACCTGATGATGATTGCTTGTGTTGCAGTCGAAACGTCGTGAGAATTGTTTTGTTTTATATTTTTAATATTTTATTGTTTATATTTTTATTATTTGATTGTTTTATATTTTCTAAATTGGATTGTTTTATATTTTTATATTATTTTATTTTTTATATTTTATTGTTTTATATTTTTATTTTTTAATATTTTTATAATTGAATTTTTTATTATATTTATTTATTTATTTTTCCCTTATACGTGACGACTTTATCGAAAGAACCACGAATATGAATCCCTGCAGTCAAGAAAGCTTTAAATCAAAATTTAGAATCCATTGTGTGAGGAGCTCACAAATCCTGAAAGATCTGGACAAAGTCCCATCGGTGAGCTCCTCCGGCAGGCAAGGCTGCGTTGGCTGGGTCATGTAGCCCGCATGCCCAGCCACCGCATGCCTAAACAGCTTTTGTTCGGCCGGATCGAGGGGGCTAAACGGGCGCGGCACGGGCTAGAGAAGAGATGGAGTAATGTGGTACAGGGGGACGTGGAGCTGAGTGGACTTGCCGATGACCGGTACCAGCGGTGTCAAGATCGGCCTCAGTGGAGGAGGCTCGTGAAGGACGCTACTGGGCAGTTGGAGGCAGTCGCCCTCCAACAACAACGGAGGGCGGAGGAGCGACGCTCACAACAACGAGCGGAGCGCCGGGTGGCTAAAGCACAGCAAGTTGGCACAGTAGGGGGCACAGGTGGTGCATCAGCCAGTCATCTCGGTCATCTCGGTCAGTCGACCCGTGGCACCTGCTGGGTCTGCCCCGTGACCTCCTGCCAGCGGGCGTTCGACACTTCACGTGGCCTCAATGTGCACTTGGCCTGGCACAAGCGTCGTGGTGACGTCACCGCCACTTAGTGGCGAATGGCGGTTGTTGTTGTTGTGTGTGTCTGTGTGTAACTGTGTGTGTGTCTGTGTGTGTGTCTGTGTGTGTGTCTGTGTGTATGTGTGTCTGTGTGTGTGTCTGTGTGGTGTGTCTGTGTGTGTGTCTGTTGTGTGTGACTGGTGTGTGTCTGTGTGTGTGTCTGTGTGTATGTGTGTCTGTGTGTGTGTCTGTGTGTGTCTGTGTGTGTGTCTGTGTGTGTGTCTGTGTGTATGTGTGTCTGTGTGTGTGTCTGTGTGGTGTCTGTGTGTGTGTCTGTGTGTGTGACTGTGTGTGTCTGTGTGTGTGTCTGTGGTGTATGTGTGTCTGTGTGTGTGTCTGTGTGTGTCTGTGTGTGTGTCTGTGTGTGTGACTGTGTGTGTCTGTGTGTGTGTCTGTGTGTATGTGTGTCTGTGTGTGTGTCTGTGTGTGTCTGTGTGTGTGTCGTGTGTGTGTCTGTGTGTGTCTGTGTGGTGTGTCTGTGTGTTGTGTGTCTGTGTGTGTGTCGTGTGTGTCTGTGTGTGTGTCTGTGTGTGTCTGTGTGTGTGTCTGTGTGT
>WFAB01003972.1:0-10752 GCA_018977245.1 Lethenteron camtschaticum
GTGGCCGCGCGTGTCTCTTTCTCTCTATCCCTCTCACGCTGCCTGTCAGCAGCGTGAAGGAGTAAGACGGGAGTGTTGTGAACGAAAGACAAATAAAGACCAGATTCCAGAAGTCGCTCCCACGACCTTCATTCACCAGGGGTGCCCCCTCTCGGGGTCTGCCGTACCCCCTGTCCGTTGAGCCGCTGCTACGCCACCCGAGACGAAATCTGTCCGGCCTCAAGGTCCCGGTAATCAAGCTCTCGGCTTACGCAGACGACGACGTGACGCGTCGTGTTCAACGGCGCTCACGGCGTTTCCGCGCCCTGCCGGGCGGTCGCGGTGTAACGAGAGAGAGGGGGCCTCCTCCGCCAGGCTCAACTGGGCCAATTGCCAGGCCCCCTCCGCTGTGTTTGGGGTCACGAGGCGGCGTTCGCTCTGTGCCCCTCCCAGGAGGAGTCGGTTGGCGGGATGACGGAGTCAAGTACCTGGGGGTTCACCTGGAAAACCGTGCGATGTCGCTCCGAACAACTGGCCTCCGCTAGTCAAGTAGCTGGGGGTTCACCTGGGAAACCGTGCAACGTCGCTCTGTGCTACTACCAGGAGGAGTCGGTTGGCGGGATGACGGAGTCAAGTACCTGTGGGTTCACCTGGGGAAACCGCGCTACTCGCTCTGAACAACTGGACCGAGCTAGCCGACACAATCGAAGCTAAATTACTGACATGGGCACGCCTCGCGCCGCAGATGTCATTCAGGGGACGAGTGCTTGTCGCTAACACCCTGGCAGCAGCCTGCGTGCTGTGGCACAAAGCCAAGGCCCTGCAGCCTCCTGCCTGGCTACTCACCAGAGTCAACCATTCACTCGCTCACTTCGTCTGGCACGGGAAGCACCGGCTCAGGCCGAGCGTTCTCTGCCTGCCGGTGAGCGAGGGCGGCCAGGGTCTGGTGGACGTCGCCGCCAGGGTCACGAGTTTCAGGCTCGTGGCCGCCAGACGGCTGCTGTACGACCGGGAGGAGCTACCCTGGAAGTCGGCGGCCCTCGCCCCGCTGAGGAATGCAGGGGGGTGCCTGGGGTACGGAAAGGAGCTCTTCCTGATGGACCTGAGCCTGGTCGACTACACGAGGCTGCCAGGTTATCACCGGAGCCTCTTGGACGCGTGGCGGAGCTTCGAGCGGAGCGGAACGCGCGTGGCGCCCTACGACCTCGCGCGGTTCCTGAACGAGCCCTTGTTCTGCAACGGCCTCTTCCGGGGGATCAGCGGGGAGAGGACCCTGGCTCTACACTTCACATCGGCAGGGCTGCGGACAGTCTTCCACCTCGTGCAGGCCCCACCAGCGCAAGTGGAAGACTGCAGCTGAGATCGCCGGCACCGCTAGGGGACTCCGCTCCACGCTCGCCGGGGAGAAGCTGCTGCGGGACGTTTGACGCTGAAGGCGCCGTGGGATGGTGGCGGCCCCCCCCCCCCTCCTTCTCCTTCCCGGAGTTGTGCTTCTCCCGTGCGCAACCCCCCGGCCACAGCGACTCCGGCAAGCTAATGAACGTTGCCCCTGAAGAGCGCCCCAAACACGGTGCTCTACACGTGCTATGTCAAAGCACTGCATTCCCGGGACCTGGCCGCTGTACGACCAGGAGGGAGCTTACCCTGTTAACCGCCGGCCCACAACCCTGCTGAGAGACGCAGGGGGGGGGGGTACCTGGGGTACGGAAAGTAGCTCTTTCTGTTGGGCCCGATTCCAGGTCGACTGCACGAGGGGCTGCCGGGTTATCAGCGGAGACTTTTGACAGCACCGCGGAGCTTCGAGCGGAGCGGAAAGCGCGGCGCTGGAGGCCACAACCTCGCGGAGATCCCGAACGAGCCCCCGGTACTGCAACGGCATCTTCCGGGCGATCAGAGGAGGAGCCTGGCTCTACGCCTCACGTGGAAACGTCGTAGTTTTTTGTTATTTTCTATGAACCAGAGGTCGCAACCGGGTACCCGATACCCGTACCCTACCCGATACCCGGCTACCCGTACCCAGCCGGGTACGGGTACCCGTTTGTGACCCTGGTGCGGCCGGGTACGGGTACGGGTAGGTCGTGAGTCACTGGTGAGTCACCGTTTGTCACTCATTTCCCAACGTCTTGTCTCTTCTCACAATTCAAGTTCCTAGAATCAACCCACCCGCGCCTGCAACATGGCTTCATCCCAGAGGTCGCAATCGGATACCCGATACCCGTACCCTACCCGATACCCGGCCGGGTACGGGTACCCGTTTGCGACCCTGGTGCGGCCGGGTACGGGTAAGGAATCAAAACCCGTTCGTGACCTCTGCTATGACCCTATCCACGCGACTTTACGGAAAGACCCAAAGGAATACGAATTCCTGCAGTCACGAAAGATTTTGGGGAACATCTTCAGGAAACTGGGGGGGAGCCTTTCTACAACTGTCTTTTCTTGGATTTTCTGTTTGTGGCACTCTCCCACACTCTCTCTCTCTCTCACTCTCTCACTCTCCCAAACTCTCTCTCTCCCACTCTCCCACTCACTCTCCCACACTCTCTCAAATGGGTACCCATACCCGATCAGTGGAAACAAGAAGATGCTCGGTGTAGTCGACATTTTGCTTCGTTCATCATTTCGTACTTTTTTTACATGTTTAAACTTAGCTTTATGTAAAACCCCCACCTCTCGCTCACTCTCTCACTCCCTCTCCCACACACTCTCTCTCTCTCTCCCACTCTCTCCCACTCTCTCCCACACTCTCTCTCTCTACCCTGGTGAGTTGCTCCAGCAGGCGCTGGTTCTGCTCCGAGAGCTGGGCGAGCGAGGCGCTCCGCTCCCTGTTGGCACTCTCTCTCACTCCCACACTCTCTCTCCCACTCTCTCTCTCACTCTCCCACACTCTCTCACTCCCACACTCTCTCCCCCATTCTCTCCCACTCCCACACTCTCACTACCCTGGTGAGTTGCTCCAGCAGGCGCTGGTTCTGCTCCGAGAGCTGGCGAGCGAGGCGCTCCGCTCCCTGTTGGCACTCTCTCTCACTCCCACACTCTCTCTCCCACTCTCTCTCTCACTCTCCCACACTCTCTCACTCCCACACTCTCTCCCCCACTCTCTCCCACTCTCTCTACCCTGGTGAGCTGCTCCAGCAGGCGCTGGTTCTGCTCCGAGAGCTGGGCGAGGGAGGTGCTCCGCTCCCTGTCCGCACTCTCTCCCACTGTCCCACTCTCTCTCTCTCTCCCTCACACTCTCACTCTCTCTCTCTCCCACTCTCCACACACTCTCTCTCTCTCTCTCTCACACTCTCTCTCTACCCTGGTGAGCTGCTCCAACAGCCGCTGGTTCTGCTCCGAGAGCTGGGCGAGCGAGGCGCTCCGCTCCCTGTCCGCGCTCCGTAGAGCCGCCCGCGCCGACTGGAGCTCGGAGCTGGCCGCCTGCAGGTCTCCCTCCAGCTCGGAGACGCGACACTCCCACTCGGAGGAGCATCGCTCCAGACGCTGACGCAGGGAGTGTTTCTCCTGATGCAGCCTCTGCAGGGGGTGGTGGTGGGGGTGGTGGGGGGGGTGGTGGGGGGGTGGTGGTGGTAGTGGTGGTGGTGGTAGTGGGGGGGGGTGGTGGTGGATGGAGGTGGTGGTGGGGGTGGTGGTGTTGAGGGGGGGGTGGTGGTGGTGGGTGGAGGTGGTGGAGGTGGTGGTGGGGGTGGTGGTGGAGGGGGTGGTGGGGGTGGTGGATGGTGGTGGAGGTGGTGGGGGTGGTGGTGGTGGTGGTGGGGGTGGTGGGGGTGGTGGGGGTGGTGGAGGTGGTGGAGGTGGTGGGTGGTGGGGGTGGGTGGTGATGGTGGTGGAGGTGGTGGTGGGTGGAGGTGGTGGAGGTGGTGGTGGGTAGAGGTGGTGATGGTGGTGGAGGGGTGGTGGGGGTGGTGGTGGGGTTGGTGAAGGTGGTGGATGGAGGTCGTGGATGTAGGTGGTGGTGGTGGTGGGTGGAGGTGATGGAGGTGGTGGAGGTGGTGGTGGTGGATGGAGGTGGTGGTGGTGGTGGAGGTGGTGGTGGGGGTGGTGGAGGTGGTGGGGGTGGTGGTGGTGGTGGATGGAGGTCGTGGATGGAGGTGGTGGTAGTGGTGGAGGTGGTGGTGGACGTGGTGGTGGGGGTGGTGGAGGTGGTGGAGGTGGTGGAGGTGGTGGTGGTGGTGGACGTGGTGGTGGGTGGAGGTGGTGGTTGTGGTGGTGGAGGTGGTGGTGGTGGTGGTGGAGGTGGTGGAGGTGGTGTTCTTGCTTCCATCCACCAACCCACCAATCCACCCACTAACCCACCCACCAACTAATCCACCAACTCACCCACCCACCCACTAACCCACCCACCCACCAACTCACCCACCCAACCTACTAACCCACCCACTAACCCACCCACCAACCCACCCATCCACCCACCCACCAACCCACCCATCCACCAACCGACCAACCCACCCACCCACCAACTCACCCACCCAACCTACTAACCCACCCACTAACCCACCCACCAACCCACCCACCCACCCACCTCCACGCTGTCTCTCATCTCCGACTGGAGGCGCTCGTTCTGCAGTTCCAACTCTGCGTTGGCCTCTAGCAGCGCCTTGCCCAGCTCCGCCGCTAGCACCAGCTCACGCTGCTTGTGCTGCAGCAGCAGCAGTGTGTCCACCTCCTCCTCCTCATCCTCGTCCACCTCGTCGTCCACCTCGTCGTCCACCTTGTCATCCTGCTGCTTCACCACCTCGTCATCGTCGTCCACCACCACCACCACCTCCTCCACCTTCTCCACAAGCTGCTGCTCAGTGGTCTTCTCCTCGTCAACAACGTAGCCGTAGCCACCACCAGCATCACCACCATCGTCACAGTCACGACCATCGTCACCGTCACCACCGCCATCACCATCGTCACCACCATCATCACCACCACCGTCACCACCACCACCGTCACCACCACCATCACCACCACCGTCACCACCGTCACCACCACCACCAACACCGTCATCACCACCACCAACACCGTCATCACCACCACCAACACCGTCACCACCATCACCACCACCGTCGTCACCACCACCGTCACCATCGTCACCACCACCGTCACCACCACCACTGTCACCACCACCACCACCACCACCGTCATCACAATCACCACCACCACCACCACCACCGTCGTCATCACAATCACCACCACCACCGTCACCACCGTCAACACCACCACCACCACCACCACCACCACCACCACCGTCGTCATCACAATCACCACCACCACCGTCACCACCGTCAAC
Organism: Lethenteron camtschaticum; assembly: GCA_018977245.1. Lineage (NCBI taxonomy): Eukaryota > Metazoa > Chordata > Hyperoartia > Petromyzontiformes > Petromyzontidae > Lethenteron > Lethenteron camtschaticum. Next base: position 5,255 of record WFAB01003972.1, read on the forward strand.
ACCACCACCACCACCATCACCACCACCATCATCACAATCACCACCACCATTGTCACCACCGTCACCACCACCGTCACCACCAACACCGTCATCACCACCACCACCGTCATCACCACCACCATCACCACCATCTCCACCACCACCGTCGTCACCACCAGCACCACCATCACCATCATCACCATCACACACACCACCATCACCACCACCATCACCACCACCACCATCATCACGTGGTCTCCCCAGTCCCCACGTGTCATCGTCTTTCCCTCCGGGGGGGTCGCCCCCCACTCTGAGGGCCCCCCTCCCCTCCATCATCACTCCTAGAACAACAACAACAACCACAACAATCAACAACCACAGCCATCAACAATAATCAACGATAACCAGTTTCAACAACAATCATCAACAACCACAACAATCAACAACCCCAACAATCAACAACCACAACAATCAATAATCCTTACCACCAACAACCAAAATCACCAACAACAACAACCATCAACAACCATCAACAACAACCATCAACAACCATCAACAACCATCACCACTAACACACACCGCACATACAACCATCAACAACAACCATCAACAACCATCAACAACGCCACCACTAACACACACCGCACATACAACCATCAACAACCATCAACAACAACCATCAACAACCATCAACAACCATCACCACTAACACACACAGCACATACAACCATCAACAACCATCAACAACAACCATCAACAACCATCAACAACCATCACCACTAACACACACAGCACATACAACCATCAACAACCATCACCACTAACACACACAGCACATACAACCATCAACAACCATCAACAACAACCATCAACAACCATCAACAACCATCACCACTAACACACACCGCACATACAACCATCAACAACAACCATCAACAACCATCAACAACCATCACCACTAACACACACCGCACATACAACCATCAACAACCATCAACAACAACCATCAACAACCATCAACAACGCCACCACTAACACACACCGCACACACAACCATCAACAACCATCAACAACAATCATCAACAACCATCAACAACAACACCACTAACACACACAACCATCAGCCTGCCCAACCATCATGAAGGTCCTTAATGGTGGTGAGCAGAGGGTCAGGGACTCTGAAAGCACGAAGAACAACCCAGAGCCCAGTCCTACTGATGGTATCATAGGCCTTGACCAGGTCAATAAAGCAGAGATGTAGGTCTTGTTGGAATTCCCTACACCTCTGCTGTAGCAGACGGACAGAAAATATGGCATCTGTGCAGGACCGCCCTTTCCTGAAACCGCATTGGGGCTCCGCAAGCCTCTCCTCAGCGTGCCTGGCAAGGCGATGTTGAATAATCCTTGCCAGGACCTTTCCCGGCACACTGAGGAATGAGATGCCCCTGTAGTTGTTACAGTCTGTGCGGTCCCCCTTCTTAAAGAGGGGGACCACCAGGGCATCCTTCCAATCCTGCGGAACCCATCCGGTGGTCCAGACTGTTGTTATGATGTCATGTAGGGCAGTGTGTGCACAAACGCCACCCTCCCTCAGCATTTCGCTTGGGAGATCATCTCTGCCCGGTGCTTTTCATGTCCTCAGACTCCGGATCGCCCTCAGTACTTCCTCAACAGCTGGCATCTCAGTCAACCATTCAGAAGGGGTGGCTACTTCTGCAAAAATTTGAGGCACCGCAGCCTCAGCAGGGTCGTACCCAACCTTGCCCCATGATGTTGCCTGGGCAAACATGTTCCTGGGGGTCGGAGAGTGGATCACCGTTTTTTCCCCTTTAATGATGATGATAGGTGAAGTGCTACAAGTTACCTTTTGATGAAATTTAAAGAGTGATTTTTGATTGTGGGTTACTGAGGCAGATTCCATTTCTTCAGCAACCCACGACCACCACCCATCCTTGCAGCGTCTCACGGCTCTCCGAACCTCTGAGCGAAGGCTGTGGTAAGCCTCCTCATTCTCAAAGAATTGGATGCTGTAGACGGTGAGAGTGGGCCTGTCGCTTTTTCTCAGCCAGCTTGAACACCTCCTCTGTCAGCCAGGGTCTCTGGGGAGGTCTGGACCGCGTACCCAAAGCAGCCATTGCAGCTGCATGAGCCATAATCCTAAACCTCGCCCGTTTCCCCTGGGCATCAGGACGAGTGGGGGACGACGCCAACCCCAGCTGCAAGTGACAATTAAATTCTCATTTACAAGGCTGCCACTCCTCTGTCGGGAGCTGGACCGGTACCGCCTGGATCTTTGTTGTATTCAGGAGGTCCGGTGGACCGGCTCTGATGGTTCTGTGTGTGGAGGAGAGGCTGCCACTCCTCTGTCGGGAGCTGGACCGGTACCGCCTGGATCTCTGTGGTATTCAGGAGGTCCGGTGGACCGGCTCTGATGGATGTGTGTGGAGGAGAGGCTGCCATTCCTCTGTCGGGAGCTGGACCGGTACCGCCTGGACCTCTGTGGTATTCAGGAGGTCCTGTGGACCGGCTCTGATGGTTGTGTGTGGGGAGGAGAGGCTGCCACTCCTCTGTCAGGAGCTGGACCAATACCGCCTGGATCTCTGTGGTATTCAGGAGGTCCTGTGGACCGGCTCTGATGGTTGTGTGTGGGGAGGAGAGGCTGCCACTCCTCTGTCGGGAGCTGGACCGGTACCGCCTGGACCTCTGTGGTATTCAGGAGGTCCTGTGGACCGGCTCTGATGGTTGTGTGTGGGGAGGAGAGGCTGCCACTCCTCTGTCAGGAGCTGGACCAATACCGCCTGGATCTCTGTGGTATTCAGGAGGTCCGGTGGACCGGCTCTGATGGTTGTGTGTGTGGAGGAGAGGCTGCCACTCCTCTGTCGGGAGCTGGACCGGTACCGCCTAGACGTCTGTGGTATTCAGGAGGTCCCGGTGGACCGGTTCTGGCTCCAGTGACCATGAGGGGTGGACAGTCTTCAACTGGGGGCAAGAAAGTCCTGCTTTTCTTCTGCGGGGTTCTCCCCTCTCGCAGATATATTTGAGGGGGTCATGGGGGGGCGGGGGGAGTATGATGCCTCTCCCGGCTACCGCTGCGAGAGGCGGAGGGCACGTGACCGTGTCGCCCGCAAATGTCTTGTGGGAGGCGCTGTGTGAGTGCAACGTTACCAGGCAAACGCTTTTGCACGTGTAGTGTATAGTGTAGTGTATAGTAGTGTAGTGTATAGGTGTAGTGTATAGTGTAGTGTATAGTGTAGTGTATAGTGTAATAGTGTGTAGTGTAGTGTATAGTGTAGTAGTGTATAGTGTAGTGTATAGTGTAGTATGTAGTAGTGTATAGTGTAGTGTATAGTGTAGTAGTGTATAGTGTAGTGTAGTGTATAGTGTAGTGTATAGTGTAGTGTAGAGTGTAGTAGTGTATAGTGTAGTAGTGTATAGTGTAGTGTATAGTGTAGTAGTGTACAGTGTAGTAGTGTATAGTGTAGTAGTGTATAGTGTAGTAGTGTATAGTGTAGTATATAGTGTATAGTGTAGTGTATAGTGTAGTAGTGTAGTGTATAGTGTAGTAGTGTATAGTGTAGTAGTGTATAGTGTAGTGTATAGTGTAGTGTATAGTGTAGTGTATAGTGGAGTAGTGTATAGTGGAGTAGTGTATAGTGTAGTGTATAGTGTAGTGTATAGTGTAGTGTAGTGTATAGTGTAGTGTATAGTGTAGTGTATAGTGTAGTGTATAGTGTGTAGTGTATAGTAGTTGTAGTGTAAAGGGTAGTGTATAGTGTAGTAGTGTATAGTGTAGTGTATTGTAGTGTATAGTGCAGTGTATAGTGTAGTAGTGTATAGTGTAGTGTATTGTAGTGTATAGTGTAATGTATAGTGAAGAGTATAGTGTAGTGTATAGTGTAGTGTATAGTGAAGTGTATAGTGTATAGCAGTGTAGTGTATAGTAGTGTAGTGGTATAGTAGTGTAGTGTATAGTGTAGTGTATAGTGTAGTGTATAGTAGTGTAGTGTATAGTGTAGTGTATAGTAGTGTAGTGTATAGTGTAGTGTATAGTAGTGTAGTGTATAGTGTAGTGTATAGTAGTGTAGTGTATAGGGTAGTGTATAGTGTAGTGTATAGTGTAGTGTGTAGTGTATAGTAGTGTAGTGTATAGTGTAGTGTATAGTGTAGTAGTGTATAGTTGTGTAGTGTATAGTGTAGTAGTGTATAGTGTAGTAGTGTATAGTGTAGTAGTGTATAGTAATGTAGTGTATAGTGTAATAGTGTATAGTGTAGTAGTATATAGTGTAGTGTAGTAGTGCATAGTGTAGTAGTGTATAGTTGTGTAGTGTATAGGTTAGTGTATAGTGTGGTATAGTAGTGTATAGTGTAGTGTATAGTGTAGTGTAGTAGTGTATAGTGGTAGTGTATAGTGTAGTAGTGTATAGTGTAGTGTAGTAGTGTATAATGTAGTGTATAGTGTAGTAGTGTATAGTGTAGTAGTGGTATAATGTAGTGTATAGTGTAGTTGTGTATAGTGTAGTAGTGTATAGTGTAGTGTATAGCGTAGTGTATAGTAGTGTAGTGTATAGTAGTGTATAGTGTAGTAGTGTATAGAGTAGTAGTGTATAGTGTAGTAGTGTATAGTAGTGTATAGTGTAGTGTATAGTGTAGTAGTGTATAGTGTAGTAGTGTATAGTGTAGTAGTGTATAGTGTAGTAGTGTATAGTGTAGTAGTGTATTATAGTGTAGTGTATAGGTAGTGTAATAGTGGTATAGTGTAAGTGTATTAGTTGTAGTAGTGTATAGTGTAGTGTATAGTGTAGTTAGTAGTTAGTGTATAGTGTAGTAGTGTATAGGTGTAGTGTAGTATATAGTAGTGTAGTGTATAGTGTAGTGTATAGTGTAGTGTAGTATATAGTAGTGTATAGTGTAGTCTATAGTGTAGTGTATAGTGTAGTAGTGTATAGGTAGGTGTAAGTGTATAGTAGTGTATAGTGTAGGTAGTAGTATGTATAGTGTAGTGTATAGTGTTAGTGTAGTAGTGTATAGTGTAGTAGTGTATAGGTGTAGTGTATTGTATAGTGTAGTAGTGTATAGTGTAGTGTATATTGTAGTGTATAGTGTAGTAGTGTATAGTGTAGTAGTGTATAGTGCAGTAGTAGTGGTATAGTGTAGTAGTGTATAGTGTTAGTGTATAGGTGTAGTGTATAGTGTAGTAGTGTATAGTGTAGTAGTGTAGTGTAGAGTAGTGTATAGTGTAGTAATGTAGTGTATAGTGGTGTATTAGTGGTATGTAGTGTAAGTAGTGTATAGTGTAGTGTATAGTGTAGTGTATAGTATAGTGTATAGTGTAGTATATAGGTAGTATAGTGTAGTATATAGTAGTGTAGTGTAATATGATAGTTAGTGGTTAGTGTAGTGTGTTTGTGTGTTGTGTGTTGTGTAGTAGTATAGTAGTGTAGTTGTGTATTGTGTAGTTATAGTAGGTAGTGTAGGTAGTGTAGTGTATAGTGTAGTGTATAATGTAGCAGTGTATAGTG